>JAEMHR010000122.1:0-82566 GCA_016490725.1 Amphichorda felina
TTAGGTGTGCCATGGGCCAACGTATGCACCTATATCCAGGTACATTGGGTGTGTAATAGGGTCGCCTGCTCTTCATATGTCTTCCATCTTAGTCAATACGGTGCAACCAACATGCATATGCAATAAAGTAGCGGCTTTTACCAACGGTCTTTGCCGCGTTGCATTGGGATCGGTATGTTTCAAGGCTGAGTTGGGGAGCAGTTGGTCCCTGTATTAGTAGTGTGGGAGTGATGTGTACCTCGCCCAAATCATGGGGCTGTAGTACAAGGGTGCGTCCCATTCTCGTTGACGGGATTTCTCAGAGCTGGGCTTCATAGTAACAGGGTCTTTGGCTCTGAGTTCGCGCCACTTGGACTCTGTTCATTCACCATTGTCATCGGTGACGGCCTTGTATTACTGCCAAAACTCAACACCAGACGGACATGATGGCAGCGAACTCTCTGATTCTTTCCTCTCTTCTTCTGTTGAGCTTGAATTTCACCCCTTGCGCTACTCAAGACACCAGCCCAAGCGGACCGGTCCACGACGGGCAGCCTAAAAACTGCAATGCCTGGCATACTGTCGAGGATGGGGACAACTGCGACACCGTCCCCAAGCTGTACGACATCAGCCGTGAACAGTTTCTGAAATGGAATGCGGCCGTATCAGATGATTGTACCAAGAACTTCTGGCTTGGATCAGCCTACTGCGTAGGTACTGGTGAGAGACCAACCTCAACTTCTGGTTCTGTTACAACCACTTCCCCAACCCCCCAACCTACCGTGACCTCTCCTGGACCGACAAGCCTACCACAGAACGCGACCTATTCGACAAGAGTGCCCATCACCAGGCATAATATTACCATGCCAACTCGGGAAACATCGTGGCCACCAAAGGCCACACAGTCTGGGCAGCCACCGGAATGCGACCGATGGCACTACGTGGTCTCCCGCGACACCTGCCAGACTGTCGTAAACAGATATGGTGGCATCATAACATTAGAAGAGCTGTACGTCTTAAATCCCAACTTCCTCTTCCAAACAAACATTACCCATATATATACACAAATCGTCCAGCGGCTCATTAGCTAACTCCTCAACAGACACGACTGGAACCCGGAGCTTCACCAAGACTGCTCCGGCTTATATGCCGGTACTTGGGTCTGCATAAACGTCCCCAAAAATGGCACCAACCCGGGCCTTGGATGGTCGACTTCGGAGCCGCCATTTACACCTCCGCCCGAGCCGTCATCTCATTATCCCACGGTGTTCCCTACGGCCAATTCGAGCTTCTCTCCGGTGCCGTCTCATGGTCCCATGCCGGCCGATTGTGAAAATTTCTACCGGGTGGAGGCGGATGAGAATTGCAAGGACATTCTTGAAATTTACCAGTACATCACCGAGGAGCAATTTTTCAAGTGGAATCCGGCCCTCAAAGAGAATTGCAATGAACTCTTGTCGAATAACTGGTACTGTGTTGGATACTTCCCCGAGGGCCAGAGACCTCTGCCGCCCACTGTGACCAAGACGCCCAACACAGTCCCCAGTGGGAGCCCTGGTGACTGTCGGTCGTGGTACTATGCAACAGTTGACGATACATGTGATGACATTGTTGACATGTTTGGTCTCTTCAGTCGCGACGATTTTATATCGTGGAATCCCACTGTGGGCAGGAGCTGCTCCAATATCAACATGTACACATGGTACTGCGTTGGTAGGGAAGATACTCCAACAACCAGAACTGATGGTGCCCCAACTCCGACAAAGCCTGGCCAGGAAATGCCAACTCAGTCTGGGACCTCGCCCAACTGCACTGGCTATTGGCTGGTAGGGGACGAGGACACATGCGAGTCCATTGCCTCGGCAAGCAAGGTCGCCATGGAGAATCTTCTCATCTGGAACCGAGGGCTTGGCCCAGAGTGCGGCGGGCTGGGGCCCAACTACTATGTCTGTGTCGAGGTTGACCCCAACGGCCCTCCATCGACAACTTCATCGCCTACAAGTACCCCAACAAGGACACCAATGCCAACCACAACCAGCGGTACCATTTCGACTCCTACTCCAATCCGAGAGGGCATGACCTCTAACTGTCGGTGATTCTACCCGATGCAATCCGGCGACCTTTGCTACCAGATGGCCGAAGATGCTGGGATAACTGTTGAGTAAGTACCGCAACTGTTCCACTGCAGTTTCATCATGGAATAAATGAATATTAACTCTAAGCTCTCACCAAGGTAATTTTACAAATTGAATCCAGCTGTGGGGGAAGAGTGTCGTAACCTCTGGCCCGGGTATTACTACTGTATTGGTGTCGCGGGACAGGAGACTACCATCACGACTGGGTCGCCGAAACCAACGCGTTAGGGGTGTACAGTGTGATAGTGAATTTTCCTAGGAACATGAGATTTAATTACTCCAAGTGATGTTCTGAACTCTGATACTCCTAAAATCACACAAGTGTTTGCCACAGTACTTAGACCAAGAGGTATGCTTACTACACAGTTTCCCCCTCTGAATGCCGATGTTTTAACACACCTGCCTACTCACTAGATAAAAGGACTAGGAGCTATTGATACATGTAGAGCCCTTACTGTCCCATAAGTAGAATAGCGGAAGCGAACAAGTCCAGAACCAACAAGCACAGTGCAGATTGAGAATAATGACTGTAAGACAGGCAGTCGTGGTACTTATAAGAGCTCGCCCCCTCTCCCCCTCGCCCCCTCGTCCCCTCGCCTTGGATACTAATTGCCATCTCAATTCTCTCCTTTTTACTACGTAAACTTCGTTAAATTGCATCATTCCAAGAGCCCGCCCGCCATGAAACCAAAGCTACGACATTGGCTCGAAACCAAGGTCGGCAAATATAGAGGTGAACACTCTGTCCCTCAACTGCTAGACCCTCGGCCGCATGTCTTGACACCGTCATCATCTACGGTAGCCCTGACATCCGGCTCTCCATTCTTTGAGAAGCTTCCTCTTGAGATACGACGTGAAATACTCATATTGACCTTTGGAGACCGCACTGTCCACATGGATCTCTCCCATGGCCACCCCGTCGTCCCTCGGGCCCCCGAGCAGTCCGAAACTCAGAGGCATTGCGGAATGAATGTTGCTAAGGGCCGATTTCCGCCGCCCTTGATTCGAAATAACATATTGCCCAAGCGCTGGCAGTGGTGGGGGTCTGTGTGTCATCGCCTCCCGCCCAGTTACCGCAGGGGTTACAGGGACATGTTCAATTCGGTGCAACACGGGCCAAACGAGCCTGGAGGCGACTACTGCCGGTTTGGCGCGGCTCAATGCTGCTCCTACTGGCCAGGAGAGATTCCTTTCAAGTGCTGGATTGGCGCCATGGGGTGGCTTCTTTCCTGCCGCCAAGCGTGAGTGCCGCAGCCCTTCTGTGTTGTGTTCCTGGTTGATGGAACCCAAGCTCATACATTGTGCTTCATCAGCTACGCCGAGGGTATTGAGATCCTGTATCAGACAAACACGATACATATATCTGGCGATGCCCTGATCCTCAACCTCCCAAAGGTACTTCTACCTCAACGTTTGCACGACATCTATTCTGTGGAGATTGTCTGGCCGTTGCGGCTACGAGAGGATCAAGACTCAAACCTCGCCATCGACGAAAAGAATCTGAGGAAAATTGTCTCCATACTATCCTCTGACTTACCCAATCTCTCCCGGACGCACCTGGCGCTCAAAACAGACAGTCGTGTTATGCAAAGCATCCACTTCGAACCTATGCTGGCTATCGTCGACGAGTTCGCGAGGAACAAATCGAGCCTGCAGCTATTCGTCGTGTCGCTGTCCCGCAGCGCGTTCCGCAAGCTGTTCCCACCTGAACGAGGCGCCTCGGGAATAGAGTTTGCAATGCAGACGTACGAGTTCTGGCGCAACTTGGATGGCGGGTTTGTCCCCGTGCGCCTTAATCCCTTATATAGCCATTACCCTAAGCCGCCGCCCCGAGCTCCTGGCATCGGGAGCGAAAACACCAGCATGTACGGATATTGGATTATACAGGGCGATATAGACGACGAACCCAGGATAACCATAGTTGATTGCTTTGGCTCGACGTCTCGATGAACATAGTGGTCTGTTTCTCCAATGGGTGAACGCGATTTATCTTTAGCAGTTATTAGATAGTGGCAGCAGTAGTGATATTTGCTGGATTGAATACAGATTCCGTTTGTTTTTTGTTTGGCTTTTATTTTTCACCCCCAGCTTTCTACAAGCCCCGATTATCACAGATGCCGAGAGAGAAGCTATCTGGTACCATTTTGCCATGCTCGTAGCTTGTAGGTGGCGCGCAGATATCTGTACATATGTACACAAGCCATCGCGCGTAACATATGTTGCATAGATGGCGTATATGCTCGTCCGGCTAAGGATAGCGTGAAACTTCAACCTTGGCAAACTTCATTGCACTCGGCATGCTTACCCCGTAAGTGTCGGCAGCCTCCAACCCAGGGGGCAGGTTTTACCACTCAGACAAGGCTGTGGGCGGCCCAGCTACATGCTTGATGACATCCATGCAATCATGGTGGTGTGGTAGTAGGCAATTTTCAGGTGACATGCAGTGTGGCCAAATGAGGGGCGGCCCAGGCGACAGTCCCCTGCTGACTCGACCCATCTGAAGTTCTGATCCTCTCGCGATCTTGAGATATTCCAATTCATCTCAGCCTTGCCACGGCCACTGAGAAGCAAATGTCTTCCCCGTCGTGGTGACCATGAGATTGCTCAATGTCAAGACGCTTCGACTCGAAGAGGTCGCGAACCACAATGCGCGGCCATACGCCATCCTCTCCCACACCTGGGCTAGCCCAGACGAGGAGGTGACCTTCAGCGACCTCGTGGACAGAGAGTGGGAAACAAGCGAACACAAGGCAGCAAGCCGAGCCAAGATCATGGGCTGCTGCGCCGTCGCTGCCGCCGAGGGATTCAGCCACATCTGGGTCGATACCTGCTGCATT
The DNA here is from genome assembly GCA_016490725.1 of Amphichorda felina. Lineage (NCBI taxonomy): Eukaryota > Fungi > Ascomycota > Sordariomycetes > Hypocreales > Bionectriaceae > Amphichorda > Amphichorda felina. The sequence continues at coordinate 4,952 of JAEMHR010000122.1, forward strand.
GACAAGGGGTCCAGCACCGAGCTGTCCGAGGCCATCAACTCCATGTTCCTCTGGTACAGCGAGAGCGTCGTGTGCTACGCCTATCTCAGCGACGTCGACGGCACCCAGGATCCCCACGCCCCAGGTTCCGAATTTCTCAAGAGCCGCTGGTTCACCCGTGGGTGGACCCTGCAGGAGCTGCTCGCGCCCATCGAGGTCGTCTTCTTCGGGCGCGACTGGCACGAGATCGGCACCAAGACAAGGCTGGGCCCCCTCATCCAGAGAATCACCCGCATCAGCGGCAGCGCCCTGGCCGGCCGCAACTGGGCCGACTACAGCGTCGCCCAGAAGATGTCGTGGGCGTCGGGGAGGATGACCACCAGGCCCGAGGACAAGGCCTACTGCCTCCTGGGGCTGTTCAACATCAACATGGCCCTCATCTACGGCGAGGGCGACCGGGCTTTCTTCAGGCTGCAGGAGGAGATCATGAAGCGCTTTGATGACGAGAGCATCTTTGCCTGGTCCTACCCCCCGGACAAGCAGTCTCATGTAAATCGATCTGGCCTGCTGGCGCCTTCGCCGAGCTACTTCAGAGATGCGTCAGAGGTCACCGTTGAAGCGGCAAGAAGGGAGGAAGACATGGGGCTCGGCAATGACACGGCTGAGGAGTATTATCTCAACACATTCGAGCTCGTCCGCCAGCATATCCGTCTGAGGATGCCGATTCTCGGCCCATTACAGGGAATAGAGCTGGAACCCGGGTCGTCAAGCGTGAGAGGCCTGAAGGATATTTGCCTCGATCTTGACAAGATGATATCGATCAGAAAGAGTCCCGCCACAGGGAATTTCCGGAAGAGAGCTCGTGCCTCCGCCGAAGAGGAAGATATACTACCTTTTTTTGAACACAGTGATAGCGCCTCTGGGACTTCCCGAAAGAGAGCCCGAGGAGAAACTTCCATCACAGATGAGGATATAACATCCTCCTCTTCCCAGGGGGGGTTTGGTAGCATCGTCCCAAAGCTGTACTTGGACCCAGCGGACGGTGGTGCTATTGACCTTTTACGTGGCCACGACGAGGAAGACACGGCCCAGAAAGCTCCCAGCCATGTTTCTGCTCATGGTAGAGGGAGAAGCATGAGTGTTTTGGGCTCTCACAACTCGGCCAACTGGCGTTGGTTCATCTACGAACCTGTCGTTGTAGTGCCGCTCATGTGCTCCATTGGGGGAAAGAATCTTGGGCTGCTTCTATCACTGCAACCCAACAAAAGTCGGGCCTTTTATAGGGTACATAACCCGTCTCTGGTCCTCACCGAGAACATGATCAGCACATTTGGATCCTACAGTAAGCTGCGTACACTGCACGCCTATGGTCTTTATGGTTCGGAGGACGGCACTGTCTCACATCCTTCCGGGAAAGGGAATGAGGTTCGGATTGGAGGCCTTCTTGATAATGGATACGGCTTTGCGGAAGAGAAGGATTCGGGGTGGTCATACAACGGGAGTAACCGCACACTGAGCCGAATAACCAGCGAAGTTAGCCATCCACGACACCCCCTTATTCTATTCGAGCACGACGATAGTCAAAACTATCCAACCTTCTACGTCATGCTAAATTTCGAAAGTCCGGCCATCGGGGTCCTCCAGGGCTCGAGAATTCCACCCAATGCGTGGAAGGCAGCCGAACAGACGACTAGCCGACTTGAGATTCCCGTCTGGAGCGTCGGCAAGTCAGTTGTACTCAAGTGGAGGCAGACAAGGGACGGACGTGTGTTGAGCATCACCGTTGAGGAGCCGACGTCTTGGTCGGACAGACAAACCTTGTCTCGAGTCCCAGGCGGAGGGTTCATCATGAGACTGAACTTTTTGATGACGAACAAGTCTAAACTTGGTGCGGCGATCCATAAGTCGGAGGAGGAGCCAAAGGGACACATGGAAGTGGATGATAAACCCGTGAGAATTTTAGTTTCGTGAGTTCACTGTATTACGCTGCGATAGTGTTTTCTGCGCGGAGCAACTGGATCCCTTGAAGTAATGGATTTTCTGACCTGTGCCATAAAGCACAGTTGGGGGACAGGACATTAATTTAAGGTACGACTGAGGGACTAGTGCGTATATGTTTTGATCAGCGCTTCTATGCTTCTCAGACACGTGAAATATTATTACTTTGTCCATGAACAGTTATTTTTTTTATGAGAAGGAAATTTGACTGACGGACTGTTGTGCTGTTTGTGGCAGCGATTGTGGTGCGGAATCCACTCGTCCAGTGAAATCATCACAATTGCCTAAAACGGAAAAAAGGCAGCGGCCCCACACATGGCGTGGGGGGGCGGCCGGAGATGACGCGTGGCTACTAGTGACAGATGATGCGGTCAAGGGACATTGAGAAAAAGGCAAACCCAGGCGCCAGGTGCATGTCTATTTTGAAGTCTACCAGCCATACCAAATCCCAAGGCATTTCGACATTAAATCCATCATGTGGGTCTCATTGTCTATTTTCGTTGCGCATCAAATCAAATCAGATCAAAAGATGTGTCCGCCCTTGACGCCGTTCACAAGATGCGACGCCCCGCCCTCCTGGTGCTCCTTCAGCACTTGATCCAGGAGCCCAGCGCTCGCGGCCACAAATCCAAGGTAGGGTTTCTGCGCAGCCAATGTTAGCATCCGCTTCATCTGTCAGGGCGTCAACGAGAACTTACGCTGGGGTCAAGCACACGCGACTGGTACTCGGCGTGGAACTGCGTTCCTGTTTTCATTGTCAGCCATGGGGCTCTGTGGAGCAAGAGCACAGCTTGCAAACATACCAACGTAGTAAGGGTGGTCCTTCAGCTCGAAAACTCCCATACGGTCACCCTTGGTGTCCTTGCCGACAAAGTTCAGGCCCGCATCCATCAGACGGTCAACATACTCGGGGTTGACCTCATAGCGATGGCGATGCCTCTCCTCAATGACCTCATTTCCGTAGTACAGAGTGCGGAGCTTCGACCACTCGGTGCCGGACTGGAAGATGGTCTTGTGCAGACCGAGGCGCATCGTGCCGCCCATGTTGTGGCGGTCGATATCGGGCATGTGGATGATGACGCGGTCCTTGGCGACAGCGTCGAACTCTTCCGAATCGGCACCCGAAAGCGAGAGAACATCCCGGGCAAACTGGATAACGGCGACTTGGAAGCCGAGGCACACCTGAGATCTTTGTCAGCTGTGATTGAAACAAAATCGTAGACTTTCAGAGGTTGACATACTCCGAGGAAAGGAGTGTTATTCTCTCGCGCCCACTTAGCCGCCAGCATCATGCCCTCCACACCACGCACGCCGAATCCACCAGGAACAACTAGATGACTGGTTAACGCGCTAGCCAGCATTACGGAAGCATGGGGATTCCTTACTGATACCGGAGGCAGCCTTGAGCGTATCCCAGGCCTCACGGTACTTCTCGGGCTCGTCCGTCTTAGTCTTAGGCTCGAGGTTCTCCGAGTCGATCCAGTGCAGGTTCAGCTTCCGGTGCAGACGCATCGACGAATGCTCGAGAGACTTCTCAACTGACAGGTAGGCATCGTGGCAACGCACATACTTGCCAACCAGGACGATATCAACGGTGGCCTCGAACGACTGTGTAGTGACAGTCTTCCACGACTCGTAGAGCTCCTTGCCGCTAGCAGCAAGCTCCGGCGGGATCGAGAGCGCATCCAGGTTGAGCTTGTGGCGAAGCAGAGGAATGAGGTTCTGCTCTTTGAGAAGGAGGGGGACCTGGTAGATGGTCGGCATATCACGGACGACAACGACCTGGTCCACCTCAACTTGGCAGTGAAGGGCGATCTTGTTGATCGTCGAATCGGCCAGGGGCTTCTCGCAACGGCAGGCAATCTTGGATTGATTAGCGATATCCAAGGTGCTTGTTTCAACTGAAACCTTATACGTACCAGGTCAGGAATGAGGCCATGGCTGCGGACCGTCTTAACGGCATGCTGTGTCGGCTTCGTCTTCTGCTCTCCGTGCACTGTAGGGACATATGAAACGTGGATATTAAGGAAGTTCGAGGGGCCAGCCTCATGGCGCACTGTACACAGAGTCAGTCAACACTGGACTTAGAGCATTGCATTTGAAGACTCACATTGAGTCAGAGCCTCAATGAAAGGCATCTTTTTCCACATTAGCAAAACATGCCTTGTCAGTACCAAAGAATGAGGGCTGGTAATAGCATACGTTCTCAATGTCGCCCACGGTTCCTCTGCGTAAAGTCAGCTTTAATTCTAGCGACGTAACAAAGGACACCTACCCAAGCTCGATGATGCAAACATCAGGCTCCTCGTTCGAGCCATCGACAGGGGTCCGGGCTACACGCTTGATCCACTCCTTGATAGCGTCGACAACATGCGGTACTATCTGCACGGTGACACCGAGGTATCCTCCTCGCCTCTCCTTCTGGAGGACTTCGGTGTAGATCTTGCCGGTGGTGATGTTGTTATCGCCAGTTAGGGAAACTGACAGGTACTGCCAAGGTGTTAGGGAACATTCCACCAGACCGTACACAAAAGGAACGTACCCTCTCGTAGTTGCCTAGGTCCAAGTCTACCTATTGAGAGTCAATATTGTGGAGTTACAAGAGTGAATGGATACTCACTTCATGGCCGGAGGACAGGACGAAGCACTCGCCGTGTTCGGCGGGGGCCATCAGGCCGGCATCGACACTGACATAACTAGGGACGTCTCAGCAGCTTGAAAAGGCGAAAAAGGCATGACAGGCGTTGGGTTCAGAGTTGGAACAATAGTCGAGGGCGTGAGGGCGTGAGGGCGTTGGATGTGCAAATGGTAGTTGGGCGACAATCTGAGTTCAGATTTCAAAGATGGCGACTTACGGGTCGATCTGGTCCAACATGTTAGATGTGTGTGCCATTTTAAGAAAACTAGGACAAATCATGGGCACATACTTTAATGCAGCTGAGACGGACACCGAGCGTCTTGAGTAACTACAGGTGAAGGGTCAGAATATAGTACGACAACGGATTATGGGCCAGAAGATTCATGGGATCATACAAGGCCGGTGGAAGAGGCAATGATGCCCTTTCCGACACCTGGAGGAGGCATTAGCGACTACTGAATGAAGGATCCAGGACGTGGATTCCCTACCGGAAATGACACCACCAGAGACGAGGACGTAACGCATGCTGACTGATTGCTGGGCTTTCGGACTGGAAATGAATGATCACAAATTCACGGTGGCCTGGGGCGGAAGATGAAAATGACATGGAGGGGCAATCGGTGAAGTTTTTATTTTTTTTGGGCACGACTCGGTGCACGCGTGCCACCAGCCGCACACGCGTAAATGGATGCCACGTCTATCTAACCTTAACAGGACATAAAAATAATTTCCTTCACAATATCCGTAGCATGCAGGGTTGAGCGTGAAGGGCGAAAGAAATTATAAATCTAAAGTTTCCTCGTTTGATATCAAACTCTAACGCACCTGCCCATACATAAATATCATATAGTCTAGCGAGTATGGCTATATTCCTCGTAAATAATTCGTGCTGAGTAGACCTGCGGTAGAACCTGATTATACTCAATCAGGCTTAAGCAGCTGTGCAAGGTTAGGATTTGATGGTGCACATGTGGGGTTCGTACATCGTACTCAAGGTACACACGCGACATGCTACTCGTGCCGAGGATATTCCGGGCTCAGGTACCAAGTCATGACACTGGCTGGGAGGCAAATGCATTCTCGAAAGTGCGGGTGAGAACTTCAAATAGGTAAAATTTACTTCTATCGAGTAGCCGTCTTCCTGGGGTTAATAGTTCCCACGGGGATGGATGCCATGGTGGCACTCGCAGCCTTGGGAGCCAGTATAAAGCCAGTGGCGATCGAGGCTGATCCCGTCGTGGAACTCAATTCTCATGCAGGATGCCAGATCTGTGACTGAGACTGAGAGAGTTCTTTTTTGGCGTCAAAATTCGATCTGCGCTAAGCCGAGATAGGACTACGCTGGGGCCGACGTCATGTCCCACCATTTCCATCTCGAAGTCGCGCGACAACTACTCGTACTAGTAATGAACCTTTGATTCCACCAACGCTTTTCCGTACCTTGCAATTGCTGCTACCTACCTATATCCTACCAGGTAACGGCCAGGACCACACACTCGTTCCTCCCAAGATGGCGCCTATACCAATCACCATCATCACGGGCTTCCTCGGCTCCGGCAAGACGACCCTGATCCTCAACCTCATCCCGCAGCTGCGCGCCCAGAACTCCGCCTACCGCCTCGCGCTGCTCAAGAACGAGTTTGGCGATCTCGCCGTCGACTCGCAGCTGGCCTCCAGCTCCGCCATCTCGGGTGTCCAGGAGATGCTCAACGGCTGCATCTGCTGCAACCTCGTCGGCGACCTCCAGCCCGCCCTCGCCGAGCTAGAGACCCAGGTGAAGCCCGACCGCATTATCGTCGAGACCAGCGGCTCCGCCTTCCCCGCCACGCTCGCCCTCGAGATCAATCGCCTCGCCCGCCAGACTGGCAAGTACATCCTCGATGGCGTCGTCAGCGTCATCGACGTCGAGAACTGGGAGGGGTATGAGGACACGAGCTACACTGCCAAGATCCAGGCGCGGTACACGGATCTGATTGTGTTCAACAAGTGGGAGATGGCGGGCGAGGACCGCTACGACGACTGTCTGGACCGCGTGGCCGACTTGGACGTGGAAGTGGCCAAGGTGAAGAGTGACAAGGGCTGGGTGTCTATGGACGTCGTCTTTGGTATCGATGGCGGGCTGGCAAGGGAGCTGACAGAGGCGGACGTGGATGGGGAACACAATCATAATGGGGACGGCAAAGATCACAAGCACGGCCACCAGGGCGAGGTCGAAGTTCTGTCCGTCGAACTCAAGGGTGACGCCAACGCTGCCGTCTCGACGGAAAAACTCCAAAGACTACTCGAGGCCGCTCCCAAGGATGAGGTCTACCGCATAAAATCCGTCCTCACGCTCTCCTCTCCACCAAAGAACTCCGACCCCGATCTCCCCGAACCTCCATCGAACCCCAAGGGGCGGTATATCCTCAACTGGGCGTTTGGGCGGTGGACTTTTACTCCCGCCGTGGAGGACGGCAAGGAGCATGACTCGAGCCACGACATTACCCTGCGCATGACTTTAATAGCTGGGCGCTATGAGAGCAACAAGTGGAAGAAGAAGATTGAAGCAGGAGGTCTTGTAGAGCTAGACGGTGTGAACAAGGGCGATCTCGTTGTTTCAAGAATACTATGAAAGATTACGAACTGGATATGAGCTGACGATATAGATTTGGATATAACGATAAAGCGCTGGATGATGCAGATGCAATGCATGAATAAAGAGACAAGATGCTTCAAACACAATGCTGGCTATGCAATGCAAACTGTAACAACATGTGTGTATCGAGTGGGAACAAACCATTGTTGGCGGCTGAAAATAGAACGAAAAAAGTCATATAGCTCGTCACCATGGCGGCCACTTCCGGATCACAAACTCACAGTGACCGTCATGTTGTTGCTCAGTACCATCAGTGTCGGGGGCAGCTCGTTACACAGCACCTCGATGTCTGACAGGTATTGAATCGTGTCTGTCTCGTCAAGACTAGTGCCCTCAGCAGGGATCGGCAACGTCGTCATCAAAACGGCCGTATTCATCGAGTTTCGCCGTATCAGCTCGTTGAGGATCAAGTGCTGCGCCCTGCTGGGCAGGTCATTGAACGAGAGGGAGAATCCCTGCGTGGAGTACGTTGATCCCGCCTCTTGCTCCTCACTCATCCGCCGGCCGCCCTTGTACGATCTAAGCAGCTCTGGAATAGAGAAGCTCGAATCCCCCTGAGTAGAGTACGAACTCTGTCGAGAGTGGTTTCGCGATGCTTGGAGGGACTGATGTCGAGAATGAGAGGCCGAGGGTGGTGCGGAGGGTGAGTGATGATATACGGGCTGCTCTGCGAAGGATATGGTTCTCGATCCCTCCTCTCCCCCGTGGAGCCGGGTCGCAGGCATCGGCCGGCTCGAAAATTTTCCCTGGCCATAAGAGGATTGCCTGGATATAGATGGGCGCTCGGCCTGTAGCCCATTGCTTCCTGATTGCGCAAAGCTGATCCTCGACTCTTCCCCTTCGGCCGTAATAGTGGTCTCGGGAACAGGTCGGCTCGAGAACCTCATGGCAGAAGACTGTCGGGATACGCCTGGACGCGATGGAGTGTTGGTTCCGCCAGTCCCTGGCACGCCGCGTGCCACCCTCTTTGGACTTATAGACCGGTCCCGGTAAGTAAAGCTGGATGACAGATCGGGGGGCTCTAAAGCTGGAATGGACGGGAATATTTCCATCTTCTCGCGTTTTGAGTCACCGTCATCTTCTGTCCTAAAACCGGCCCCGTATTCAGACGACATAGGTATCTGTATTTGGCTAGCGCGCGGAGTTGTTTCAGACTCGGTGCTCTCCATGAGACTCTGCGATGTCGACATTGTGCCGTAAGTCGGAGTGACAGTCTCTTCTCTTCTGGGACGAGATTTGCGACGGCGATTCTTCTTTTCCGCGGGCCCCTCGGAAGCTCCTTGCCTTTGATTAATGCTTCCTCGGCGTTTCACTCCCGACAACAGGGGCTGTTTCGCAGGGTCGGCTGATTCCCCGCTTGATTCACCCAGTCCAGCCTCTGCATGATCCGGGATGTCTTCGTTTTCTTCTGAAGAGGACTCGGTAGTGCTTTCTGAATCATCCTCGTGGTCGGATTCCTGCAGGACATCATCGTTGAGGTGGTGGGTGTGCATTCCAACGCTGACTCCAAGATTGGTAAGGAGCGAAATGCCCGGTCGCTTTGGCATCCCTCCTATATTAGCCAAGCTCGATCGGCGTCGATCAGAACTCGCTTCTTCATGGGGATTGTATATGCCTGGTCGGCCAGATGTGGAATCGACGAGATGGGCAAGATGTGCGATCTCTTGGCTCGAAGAGAGCTGGTCGAACTGTCCCCGGAACATCTGAAGATCCTCCCACCACTCCTCGTCCCGCAGTGCGTCGTTGACAATGATTTCCCAATCCATATCATTACTTTCTCCGTTGATAATGAGTTCGTAAGTGTTCAGCTCGCCGGATGCGAGCCAGAACACCACCACCCTGGCGTCAATACGGAGCTTCTCGAGAAGTGTTCTCACTCGAGCGCTCTCTTCTTCGACTTCGCTTTCATACTCAACGAACACCATAATCCGTAACCTGTACGCGTGCTTCCACGTCTTTACACTATGTAGGATGTGGCCGAGTTGCAATATTAGAGTGTCTGAAGATCAGCAGTCAGCCAAACGACGTCCACATATCACAGTGTGGTCCCCCAAAAAGAACGATGAGTGACAACGACTGTGAAGATATTAGAAACTTACATGTATCAAAATTTGTTGTCAATACGTTCTTTCCCTCAGAGGTCACTTCCGCCGACATTTGGATCGGCCATAGATCAATATACTTCTTGGCGTTCACGCCATCCTTGCGCGGTGTCTCCAGCGTGTCGAAACCATAACCAACAGCCACATTCATTCGATGGCGTAGGGCTAAATCTTCCAGTATAGTCATATACTCTCTAGGGCTCATCATTTCTTCTGTTCGAATGCTATCGGTGGGCAGAATGCCCGCCAGAAGGCGCGCAGAGGTATCGCCGCGACGGCGCCTGGGAGCCTTCCCTTCCGACTTGGGCGGTGGACGGTTCATCTTCATGGCGGGAGAAGAAGGAACATCGGGCACAGAATAGCGAGTGTTGGACTTGCGGAGGTCGTCCATGTTGTAGAAGCCCATAACCGCGATGTTGGGCCGCATGCCTCCAAGGCCTGCCGATAGAATCAAGTTCCGGACGCCCCAAGTGATTGACGGGGACATGGTGAGCTGCACAAACGCTTTTATTCTAGAAAACTCCGAGATGTAGTTGCTCCAAGCATTCTGTTGCATTCGGGCTTCGTCAACGCCCGCGTTGAAGTCGTCCGTCACGATGACATGGCCAAGGATATAGAGCGACCCTTTCTTTAGCGAATTGCAGAACTGGATAAGACGCGTTTGCCGACGAGGATTGTTGATGAGCAGAATAATATGGGGGCGCCAGAATTTGATGTGCTCTGGTTTCAAGCGCAGTAAGTACTTCCTGACTTGATGGTAGATGAGATTCTGAGACACGTCGCCCCAGCGTTTCGGTGGGCACAGATAGTGAATCAGCAGGAAGAGAAAGACGAGAGTACATATTGCCAAAGCAGCGTAAGTTTCGTCTATGAAGAACATGGCAGCAGCCGACGAAAGACTACCGAGGCAAGCTGTTTGCCAGTTGAAGAACTTAAATCCCGGGCGAAAGTTGGGGGCTGAGCCAACCTTGAGGAAGAAGCAGGCCAAGTTCATCACGAAAAATGTCATCTGTTGAGGATCAGTCTACTTCCTGTGTCGCAGAAGCTCAAAGAGCCACCCGCAGGGTCCCTCTTAGCGGTGACAGTTTTATTTGAATAGCCTGCTTACCTGGAAGCCCATGGATATAAACGTTGCGATCTGATTTAGGTCGGCCAGGAGGGCGACTTGGGCAATTGTATAAGTCAACAGAAGAGCCGCAATAGGATCATCCCGGCTTCCGAGACCCTTGTCAAAAAAGGCGAACCCTGGAAGCAGCTTGTCTCTTGCCAGGGCTCGGAACAACCCAGCAGAGGTCTTGATCCCTATCAATGCAGAGAAAGCGGTGACGGCGCACTCCCCAGCGAATATGATAGGTTGAGACAAGTTGGTCAAGGGGATGACGTTTGGGTTGGCGAGGAACGACGCACGTGTGGTACTGGCGGCCATCGAAAGAACCACTACGAAATACACGATGAACGTAGTTAAAGTTGCCCAGAGAGTCCCCTTTGGAATGGCCTTGCTCGGCTTTCTGAGATCGCCGGACATAGAAGCACCGGCAAGAATGCCGGCAGTCGCACTAAGTAGCGTCAGCCACCATGGCTAGGGATGCTTCGAAAGGAGACTTACGGAAACAGGATCCCAAATAACTCACGGAACGTCTCTAAACCACTGTAGGAGGGGCCATTCGTGTGCGGCAAGAAGTTATCGGCTAGAGTCTCCAAGCTCACACCAGTAAAATGTATGCCAAGCTCCTCATCGTAAAAAGGCTTCTTGAACAAGGCAGAAGCAGGGATACTGGCCACGGCAAGGGACAAGATAGCAAGTAGCCCATTGGAGGCCCGGGAGAATTTGGTGGAGCTTAGAAGACACAGACATGTGCTGAGCACGAGAGCCGCCGTCTGGAGGCCATAGCCAGTCCAGTATCCTTCAGGGAAACGGGGACCAACGTTAAGTCTAATACAGTCGATCAAACCAACAACGTTCATGGCCGAGTTCAGGACCGAGGCAAGGTAGAACAAGATGCCGATAGAGCCTCCAAATTCAGGGCCGAGAGAACGGGAGATGAGATAGTAGGCGCCACCTCCCTTGACCTCGCCATTAGAGGCAATAGCAGACAATGAAAAAAGCGTGAGAAAATCGATGGAGTACGCCACGACGAGAAGGCCTAGGGGCGTTAACGTGTCAGCTGCTGATGTATTATCAGATACGTTTCGCCCCTCAGGAGCCATACCGATGATGCCTACAAACCCAACGCGTCCAAGGATAACACCAAACCGCAGGAACATGAGGATGCTGAGGATATTGAGGCAGACAGGGATGTACACCCCAGACACAGTACCGAGCTTGCCGCCATGCTTCCTAGGTTCCGCTGGCGGCTGCATCTTGAATCGTGCTCACAGAATTCGACTCTCAGTATAAAGGCCGCCTACTAGTGCCTCACCTCGCCGAGGGAACGAGGTCAAGGACATTCAGACACGCCTTGCTGCCCCGTCGCGATAGGGCCAAGGACCTGAGTTTGGTGAGTGTGATGCGAATGGCAACAAGCCAGCGACGATGGGCGGTTTCCGGGTGTCAGTTCATCGCCGAAAGATCAGCGGTCAACGAGAGACGACAATGAGAATGCATGGACGATAGGAAAAAATGCCATGGCTCTCGAGGGAGGACAGAAGATGCAGCGATCGTAGGAGAGGCATCTGCATAAGGGTCCCACAGCGCTAGAGGTGCCTATACTTGGGTAGGGGCACCTGGGGCACCTACCAAGGCTGCCACACCACCTCCAATCTCCATACCTTATCAATATCCAGCCCCTCACGCCATTTCCAGCCCTTAAACAGAGTAGCCATAGGCACCTGTCCAAGGCATTCGGCTCTTCCCCTCGTCCCCCCTCCCACGAAAACGACGATCCCCACGGTACATCAGGATTTCGCCCCCATCAACGCCAGCCTATTCGTCGTGCTTCTTCAGCTGTGGGCAGGGATTTATGTTCCCTGGTACGGGGGTTGATGGGGTCGAGCACATGCACAGTGACGGAACCCAAGCAGGCCAAGAAATGGACAACACCAGACCGTGCACTGTCGGCGATGAATGGTGGATGGCGTTCTGTCGGGCGCCTACAAGTACCAGTAGACTATGCGGTCGCAATCCCCCAGCGTCGAGCCGTCCAACCTACGACTATATACCTAGGGAGCATGCGAGCTACTACGTCCGCAGATCCGACTGGCACCTTTTAAGTCTTTGCCTCTTGCCATCTTGCGGGGAGATCCACAGCGGCAACTCCAGCCTCGCAGTTTCTCCGCACCACAAAACCGCACCGCCTCGACTCGGCGCCTAGCAATACGGTGAGCCTCGTATTTCCACCAGGACCCATTGAAAGCCGAATGGACGGCTGATCTGAGACCCGGGAGCCCAAGTTGGAGCCAAATGTCTAAGGCGTCACCCAAAATTTGCGACCTCTGTTCAATGTGTTGTTGTTTCCTTCTCAGAGACCCGATGAGTCAGTACAGCTCGTGTTCTTTTTGCGTGGTGTCCGTATCCGTACCCCACGTTGTATTGGGTACTCGTACGCAACATGCACACTGTGGTTGAACATGACTGACTCGTTGCAAGGGTACCAGGATGTCGCCGAATTCGCTCGTGACCACGCCCAGCCATCCCAGTCGCGGATCCTAACGTTGAAAGCACTTCTTTGAGCACTCAGGTAATACCACACACCATCTCGAGCCTTCAGCTTCCAGCGTATCCGTACTCCGTACAGAGTACTGTGTTTGTACAGGACTCGTACCACTCTAGCTCGTAGCGCTACTTGTAGTTAGTAGGTAGAGGTATGCTCCACTGACTGGCACCACCTCTCACCGCCAGCGGTGAAGTTGGTGCCCCAACACCTCTCACAGGATGAGTTAGCCGTCCATAGAGAGGCCGTTGTGGGTACAACACATCCTCGCCGACTGACATACAGCAATCCAAGGCGATCTGTTCACAGAACATTCTTCGCAAATTTGGTGGATAATTCACGGACAAGAATTGCGCCAATCGGCCGTCTTCTCCCGTCCCCAGGCAACCCTCCCAAGGATACATCTCACGTGGAGAGGAACCGCTCATAGTATTTGGGTAAATCGACAGTCTATTACTGTCGCCTATCCCCTGTGAAATCCCCCGTCCATCACCTTCAAAGACAAGGCCGTGCCGCACCCCGAAATGGTTCCCGGCCCATCAGATTCTGCGCTGTCGTAATATTCCACAACGGCATCATCCCAACACCATAGCCGCCCATCTAAGTGCATTATCAGCTGTGGCTCGTGTTGCTAATATGGCTGCGAGACATCGTCCCCGCCATTTGCAAGAGTTAAAGGTCCCCTAGCAAGCGCACAGAGGGTCCCCAGGCGGTCATAATCTTGTCAAGCATCTAGGCTCACTAGGCGCATGAAACGAGAGATCATCTGACCGACCTTCCAGTGGTTTGAGTCGATTATATCCCTACCGACCCTCCTATTTTCAGCTTCGAAACCGGAACAGAGGACACTTACCAGGGACAAATCTAACACCAAGTCCCTAGGATGTGGTAGACCGGGGGTGGCGACCAGCTGGGCTGGGGGAACAGTAGAAGAGAACGCCCAGTCAATGACGCATGTGATGTTCAAGTCATCTTCAACTAAGAGGTTCTGGAGGCTGATATCATGGCCGTAAAGAGGGAACCCGGGGACCGACTGACTGACAGGACAGACCATATGAGAGATGATAGATTCCCGAAGGAAGTCGCTCGCGAGACAGTACTGCAATCGATTCATTCTCGAGTCTACTTGTCCTCCAAGAGTTGCGAAGCCATTCCAATGATCAGTAGCGGCGTAGTACTTGGCGAAATCGGGGTATTCTTGAGGGCCGGGAACAGGGGCGCGGAGGATATGGTGTCCAATCGGAAGCTTCTCGGCATGTAGATGAAGGGCTGCAGCGTGGGAGGAGTAATAGCCTGCTTCGTCATGAAATGGACCACGCGGGATATCCTCAATCGTTTCCCGGTCTTGTAGAACATGCGCGAGAGAAAGACATTCGCCGATATAGTTAGTAACCTTCGTCCCCTTCAAAGAGCGATCCAATCGCCGGAAAGCGGAGATCAAATAACTGATGAGCGTGACACCCAAACTGCCTCATAATCTTCTTCTTCTCTTCTTCTGTCAAAGCTCGTACTGGCATCGTAGAACCTTTCAGTCTAGAGGGTTCATGGGCATATGTTCGCCAGTTGTACTTGGCAAGGGATGGCCAGTAGCTTTACTCCTCAAAATATATGGAATTCCAATGTCATTTTCGCAATTGGGGCTTATAGCTGTTAGCTTACAAGACTGGCTTGGGGCTTAATGAAGATACCTGTAATGGAAAACCTCTGGTACGGGAATAGAGCTACGCTCTCGGATATATTTGAGAGTAGCTGCCTCGGTAGCTGTCAGTCGACCCTGGGAGACTGTGTAGGATGAGCAGGGAGCCCAAAAGACCCACTCGACACCATTATTGAACTCCAGAAATATCGCCCAGTTGAAGGCACCGGCTTTGGGCGTTTGAGATTCGTTGCAGGTACACGATTGGCCTCGGAGGCGTTCAGCTAACCGGAGAAGATGGCTGAGATTGAAGTCTGCGTAGAAGAAGATGTTCCTTTTGCGGCGCATAGCAGGCATCTCGCCTGGCATTCCAGCTCTGAAATAGAGACCCAGTTCTTTTCTAATGCTTGGAGAAATCGACCAGTATCGTGATGAGTCGACGATAAGGGCTGCGAGTTGTGAACGTAAGTGGTAGACAAGCACATAGCCTCTAGTAGTGGAGTTGCTTTTCTATGGCCGCCATTTGGCATGGACTTCAAGGGGCATTTTCTCTGCCAATCTGGGAGGAGCACTTATCCTGGCGCCGTACTACGTACTAACAGATGAGACTGTTAATACATGCACTACAAGCACGCATAGAGGCCAGTGCGTTAGGTACTATGACGTGATCTTAGGCTCCGCTACTGTATAAAGACAGTGCTACTCCGTACAAGCAGAGAATTTGCTGAATACTACGAGTAGCAGTCTTTTCTTTAGGTCATCGAGGGATCTGAGTGGCACCCCGTTATCGTCTGGGCATGGTTTCTATAGTGGTTCAAGCGTTGAACTTTTTATCATGGTCAGAGCAAGAAGATCGACTTGCTGATGCGAGACTCTGCTTGCTCGGCACCAGAAGCAGAGATGACGAGACAACGCCCGAGGGAGGAGAAGCCGGGGACAAGGGAGCAGGGGGGGGGAGGATACAGGCAAGTCGCCGAAGGCTCCCGTTAAAGGGATATGGCACGATAGGCCTTGGGAAGCGGGTGACGTGTTGGAAAGAAATAATGAGGGGGAAGATTCTATCAGTGGGAAGCAAAGAAGCAAAGTGAGGATATCTTGGACGCAATGCATTTATAGTCGCTCACGAGCGAGGTGGGGTAGGGACGAAGACGGAGGCTATTTGGGACAGGCACAGAATCCTGGGACTTCAACCACCAACCTGTGTTTTGACTGGTAGGTACGGATACTATGAGCTGTAGTACTTGCATTAGGTAGTAGGTAAAGGCACTGCTAGGGAGTAGGTACCATCAGTAGTAGGGTCTGACTCGGTACTTCGTACTGCCTCCAACCCAGCAACACTGCCTGCTAGTAATATACTAAGGTAGTACGAAGTAGGCACTCCATTAGGTGTAGGTTACGCATAGTAGGTAGTGCTAGTACTAGTAGTAAGATGGCCGTACGGATAGTTTCGGACGATACCCGTTCTCTGTCGTTAATGCCGAACAACCGCACTCGTACGGAGTACACAGCCCAATACAGTATCGGCCGTGGTAGTGATATCTGTACTCGCACCAGCCAAGCCAAGCCTCCACCACCCGTGGTGCCGTGTCTCCAAGCCTCAAATAATCAAATTGACGCGTTGGGTGAGCAATGTGAGACAGTGAGACTGGGGCCAGTCCCACCCCCATCAGGCAGCTCCCGACGGGGCGTGGGTGGGGACGCTGCCGCCCACGGGCCACCAGTCCAGTGCCACCCGAGCACCATCCGGACTGCTAACACAGGCTTGACAGGGTTTGTCTAGTGGAGTCGCCCACTGTGATGCTCACTCACGTCAGTCAGCAGACCAGTGCCTAGTACAGTACTCGTACCTAAGCCTCGGCGTGCTATCACCAGCCGTTCCTTATCTCTCCTCCAACCACACGCCGACTTCCATCCCAAGTTTCCCGTTGTCCGCGTCACCTGGAATTACCAACAGCTGGAGCTCCTGTCATCTGTTCAACCTCCTTAACTCTATCCCTCGCAACCAGGTGGTCGGGAACAACCCTGTCTTATTTCGTCAACCACCAAAGCGTCGCGTGTCCATTTGCGCCCTACCCCAAACCTAGGAGTCGACTCACCGGCTTTCTCCCCCAAACCCATATCCGTATCGAATCGCGCCCTCCGATAGCTATGCATACGAGCTAGTAAGCTCCCTCCTCCAGATCCCTGAACGTCGAACCGCAACATCGCGATCATGTCCGCGCGTCCGAGAAACACGTCCAATCCACAGTCCATGTCGGGTTCCCCCGCTCCGGACCCCCAAGCGCCCCGATCCATCGTGGGTTCGCTGCCTCGAGCTGACGCGACCGCACGTCTGGCCTCGCCGATTCACTCGCTTCCCCGGGGTGGCACGCCGCCGCCAATCCCACGAAACGGATCCCCCCGACCTGACGACTCTGACATTAACGCTCCTCTCCCCGGAGGGGGTGGCAGCTTCCACGGTCCTGGCATCTCAGCTCTGGCCGCAGCGCTGGGCGACTCGCTAGGACAGTCACCCCCTCGTCACGGGACGCCCTCGCAACCTGTAGGCACTCCACCTCGAACACAGTCACCGGCCTTGGGTGGGCGCCTCACGCCCACCAACTACGGCTCCTTCAACTCGAGGTCGCAGCTAGGGCAGGGACAGGGGAGCTATGTGCCCTCCAGCACCGGGCCGTACGAAGACGTCGAGGTCGTCAAGAGGCATCTAGTCAATCCCAACGACACCGAAGCCCCCGTCTCGGAGGAGTCATCCCTCCTTAGCGGGCCCTCCAAGGGCAAGCAACCGGAGACTGCGGCCGCCGGCGTCGGAGATGATGAGTTCTCGAGCTTGCAGCTGCAGGGCGGAGACGTGACTCGGCCCATCTACAAGTGGACGGAGCAGGCCGAGGCCAAGTACAAGACGCAACGCAGCAAGAGCTTCGATGCACCGAGGCCGGAACCAGAGAACCAGGTGCTCGACATCAACTCCATAAAGGTGCCCGGTGGGTTCCGTAGGAACCACCTCCGAAGGCTGGCCGCCAGTCCGTCCGGGGCCGTGCGACGCGGTGCGCACCATAGCGAGGATAGCGCCGAGGCTCAGCAGCCGCAGCTCTTCACGTCGAGCTTCCTGGAGTTCCTGTCCATCTACGGACACTTTGCCGGTGAAGAGCTGGAGGAAGACGACGAAGTGCTGGGGCCGAACGAGTACTTCTCCTCGGGCGAGGACACGGATGAGTACGGCAGCGACCGGGAGCCCATGGAGGACAGCGCTCTGCTGGCGCCGTCTAAGCGGAGACGCAGAAGAAAAGTGCGTACCACCGGCAAGAACAGTCCCACCAACGCCATCATGCTGCTTCTCAAGTCCTTTGTCGGCACGGGAGTCCTCTTCTTGCCACGCGCATACCTCAACGGAGGGATGCTATTTAGTAATGTGGTGCTCCTGGGTATTGCGGCGCTGAGCTACTACTGCTTTGTCCTGCTAGTTACCACTCGACTCCGGGTGGACGGGTCTTTTGGTGATATGGGCGGCATCCTCTACGGAAAATGGATGAGGACCGTCATCCTGGCGTCTATTGTGCTCAGTCAGATTGGCTTCGTGGCGGCATACATTGTTTTCACGTCGAAGAATCTGCAGGCATTCATTCGCGCCGTCTCAGATTGCAAGACGTCCATCAGCATTCCCTGGTTGATTATAATGCAGATGGTCATCTTCCTACCGTTCTCGCTGCTCCGCGATATCGGAAAGCTTGGCTTCACCGCGCTCATTGCGGATGCCTTCATTCTTGTCGGCCTTGCTTACCTGCTATACTACGATATTCTGACGCTGAACAGCGAGGGTGTGGCCGATATTGTCATGTTCAACCAAGACAGCTGGACGCTATACATAGGAACGGCCATCTTCACCTTTGAAGGAATTGGGCTCATCATCCCCATCCAGGAATCGATGAAGAACCCTGAGAAGTTCCCCAAGGTCCTGCTCCTCGTCATGGTCATCATCACAGTTCTCTTCACCACTATGGGTGCTGTCTCGTACGCTGCCTACGGCTCCGAGACGGAGACGGTGGTGCTTCTCAACCTCCCCCAGGACAACAAGCTGGTCAACGGCGTGCAGTTCCTCTACTCGTGCGCCATCCTCCTGTCGACGCCGCTACAAATCTTCCCGGCCATTCGCATCGTGGAGACGGAGCTCTTCACCCGCAGCGGCAAGTACAACCCGTACATCAAGTGGCAGAAGAACGTCTTCCGCTTCTTCGTCGTCATGCTCTGCGCCGCCATCGCCTGGGGCGGAGCCGATAATCTCGACAAGTTTGTGGCGCTGGTAGGCAACTTTGCCTGCATCCCGCTCGTCTACATCTATCCTGTGAGTTCCATCCGTTTCCGGCATCGATTTTGTTTGGCAGTCTTCTAACGCGCTGGCAGCCACTTCTGCACCTCAGAGGCGTCGCACGCACCCGACTCTGGAGGTACTCGGATATCCTTCTCTGTGTCTTCGGTCTCATTGCTATGGTCTACACGACATCCCTGACTGTGATGAGTTGGGCCAATTCCGAGCCGGAGAACCCTGGATACTGCGACAAGAGGGGCACAGAACTTTGAGCATCAAGAGGTCTTCAAAGACTATTGTGAAGAAGGAGCTAGAGTCAACAAGATTGTCATTGTCATTGAGTATGATTACACCTTGTACTAGGGTGTGCAGCGGTATAGAGTACTTTTCCCAGCGTACATCGTAGATACAATAGAGCGAGTTTTCACACACATTGCCCTACTCGAGTCCTTGCTATTCTTTTCATGTATTGCAACTAGGTGCGGTACTGTGTCCAGGAGCCAAGGCGCAGTGATGCAATGGCGGTCCTTGGCTGTGGGGTTCCGTGCCATCCCCGATGTGGGGATCCCGCATGATCGCCATCCTCGGTCTCCGAGTGTCGAAATGTCCGTACTTTCGTACCTTGTAATCATCAATAGTCCGACTTCACCCGTCTGCCAACTCCCTCCTCCTCCTCCTCTCCTCCTCTCCCCCACCTCCCCTATCCTCCCTTCGGACAAAAAAGATGAGGCTCAGGTGCCAATGGCTGCCGCGCCGCACAGCGCTGGTGCCGCGCAGGACCCTAGCCACCAAGTCCCGATCGAACCCGCCGCCGCGACCGCCACCCTTCCCGACCGTAGCGACATGCCCATCGCCGACATGCGGTTGCGCCCCCATGCCCCAGGGGCTGGATATCGACCACAAGAGCCCGCTCAACGGCGTCATAACCGGCTATTCGGAGCAGATCCTCGTGTGCACGGGGCACGACGACTGGCCGTCCAAGATCGAGGAGGAGAGCGGGGGAGACAATCTCGCGGCCGACCTGAAGGAACTATTTGGCCGGGGCGGTACATACAGCGATGTGAGAACTTGTTGTTTCTTTCCGGTCTACAATAAGCTAATATCTGCTTCCAGCCTTTCCACAATGTGTCGATCCTCAACGCGTCCTTCCCCAGCTCCGTGCCACCGCGGGCAGAGGTGCAGTCGACGTCCGCGTACCTCCTCCCGAGCTTCAAATACGTGCCCTACCTGCCGCGGATATCGTTTGATTCCGTCCAGGCGCTGGCCAAGGCGTACGTCCTGCCCGCCAAGCTCCACCCCATGCACGACGGGCTGTCGCCCATCCACCGCGACCGGCTGACCCGGAACGAGTCCTACGCGGCGCTGCTCCCTGGGGTGAGCGACGTGGACGAGGTGCTGGTGCTGATATGCGGTCACGGGGGGAGGGATGCGCGGTGTGGGATCATGGGCCCCGTACTGAGGAGGGAGTTTGAGGAGAAGCTGGCGCAGACGGAGGGGATGGAGGTGAGGACGGGGCCCGTAAAGGTCAGCCCAAACAAGGAGACGCGGAGGATAGAGGGAAGCGTGGGGGAATCCAAGACGGGGGCGAGAGTAGGATTGATCAGCCACATCGGCGGGCACAAGTTCGCAGGCAACATCATCATCTACGTGCCACCGGGGCTGAAGATGGGGACCAAGCCTCACCCGCTGGCCGGGTGCGGCATATGGTACGGCAGGGTCGAACCGAAGCATGTGGAGGGTATTATAGAAGAGACTATATTAAAAGGTAATGTCGTGGAGGACATGTTTAGGGGAGGCATAGATCAGCAGAGGAGGATACTGAGGATATGAGTGACGGAGCGCATAGCGGCGGCACACAGCGATTCTATAAAGTACTTGTACCACTAGACTTGTATAACGAATACACGGTTCCAAATATCATTGATCTTAGCCATGACCAAGGTGATGGCCAAGTCCGCGATGGGTTCGAAGTTGGTATGCGACTGTGAAGGTGGCACGTGACCTCGCGTCTAATTCTTGTGGTGCGTGACGTTGACGATAATCTGATCGCCAAATCCCTTCACAACCGCCTGGTGCAAGACTCATTTCTCGCCACTGGGAACTCCGGCTAGTGTTCCCTTATTTGCGGGACTGTGACATGGGCTTTTTTTAGGCGAATCGCCTCAGACCTGGGAACAAACAATCCCATCCATGACTCGTGCCCTCCGACGTACAACAAGAATTTACGAACACCACTCACCAGCTCATGCATTCAACGAAATCAGCGTCGGTGCGAGCGTCAGTTAAACCGATACCATGGGGAGCAGATTTGGGCCGAGGGTTATAGCCCAGGCCCTCTCACAATGCCCGGGAGCAAAGTCAAGCCCATCGCCCATCCACTCACTCCGGTTCGGTTTCCCTACATCGGCCTCACGCCCTCGGTCATCCTACACGACCAAGGCCTCACCCTCCCCTGAGCCGCAGCCCAAAAGGTCAAAGATCCTGCGCCGCGGCCTCATGCTCGCTCTCGTCCTAGGAGGCACTGTCTACTATCTCGCCACTCCGCCCTCCGCCAAATCCACAACACTCAACGACCTCACATTCGTCCCCTACACCATCACCTCGCGCACCGCCCTCTCACCCTCCTCCTTCGTCCTCACCCTCGTCCCGCAAACCGCTAACCCGGACCCCCCGTACTTCCTCCCCGGAACCGACCGCTGGCGCCACCCCCTCTGGTCCGTCGAGTTCAAGCAGCCCGAGGTCCAGATCTCCCGCCACTACACGCCGCTGCCCCCCTGCTCGCGCCACGACGCGCCCACGACGCCCACCGACGCGGACCACGGCGGCGAGGCCGATGGCGCCCTGCGCTTCTACATCCGCACCGTCGGCGACGGCGAGATGTCCCGCTACCTGAACCGCCTGCGCGTCGGCCACGCCGTGCAGCTGCGCGGACCCCACGTCGGCTTCGACCTCGTCGGCCGCCTCGGCGCCAGCAAGAGCATCGTCTTCCTCGCCGGCGGCACGGGCGTCGTCCCCGGCATGCAGGCCGCCCGCGTCGCCCTCGAAGGCTACGAGGACACCAAGGTCAGCCTGCTCTGGGCCGTGCGCCACCGCGACGAGATCCAGAGCATCGCTAAGCCCGGTGAGGCGCCGCCGGGCCGGTCGTGGTGGGACCTCGGCGGCTGGGGGTCGTCGCCCGAGCCCACCGAGCTGGATCCCGCCCTCGCGGCGCCCAGTCCCGTGGCGCGCCAGCTCGCCGACATGAAGAGGCAGTACGGGCCGCGCTTCAACGTGCAGGTCGTGGTGGACGAGGAGAAGTCTGCGTTCCGCCCGCACCACGTGCAGAAGGCGCTGGCGGGCATCTGCGAGGGCGGCGAGTCCTCGACGGCGTCCCACCCGGGCACGGGGTGCTCGCTGCATGACCAGAAACTGCACGAGCGGGCGCCCGAGTTCGAGGCCAGCAAACCCGAATGCCAGTGCGCCCCCGTCGACGGAGCGCTGCCCGGAAAGAACCTGTTCATCGTCTCGGGGCCGGACGGGTTCGTGACGCACTACGCGGGGACCAAGGAATGGCGAGGTGGGCAGCACACGCAGGGCCCCGTGGGCGGCGTGGTTGGCCAAGTCCAGAGCCAGAACCCCCAGCTTGCACGCGACTGGCTGGTGTTGAAACTGTAGTTGATTCTGTATAGTAGCCGAGAGTTTTTTGCATAGCGT
This sequence comes from Amphichorda felina, assembly GCA_016490725.1. NCBI lineage: Eukaryota > Fungi > Ascomycota > Sordariomycetes > Hypocreales > Bionectriaceae > Amphichorda > Amphichorda felina. Next base: position 27,586 of record JAEMHR010000122.1, read on the forward strand.
CCACCTGGTTTGCATGATTTGGGGGGGTTGTATAAATCTGTTGTATTTATATCTAGAATAGACATGATGATGCGAAACCACGCTCTCTGACAGCCTGACCCAACCAACGCCTATGACCGCGAATCGTACACTCATGTGCTCTGGACCTTTCTATATGATGGCGGCTTCATCGTCCTCCTGATGATCTTGCCGAGATACGGCGGCACCAAGGACACCGCACCAATGGCCAGAACACGCCAGACAAAGCCCCTGGGAAAATGTTAAGACGTCGAATGCAGCACAGAGGCCAATGCCAGGCGGACTTACCAAGTAATGATAAATTCAAGATCGAAATACCCGCCCAAGAAGGGGATCGATCCAATGTAAAGGATAAACGTCCCCACAATGCTAAGAATCATGACCGGGTGCCATGTTGTGATCTCAATGGCGACCATGAGAAGCTCGTTCAGAACCAGGACGGTGAAACTGACAGCCACCATCTTCGGACCGTCCACCTCGGTCAAAATCTGCGACAGGCCCTGGATCATGCCACCCTGATATATGGACACAAAAACCCAGACGAAGAAGGTGCGGTACGACAGGGACCGGCCCGATGTGAGCTCCTTATACAGCTCGGGGTAGAGATTAGCCAGGTTCTCATCGACGTCCTTGTCGAGAACCAGCGACAAGACAGGTGCTGCTGTGTAAACCGTTGCGTAGCCGACAAGGAGCCAGTCCTATCACATATTAGCTGACGTGGTAACTGACGAGGCTGGTAAAACCCACCTTATACAAGCCTTCGGGCTCAAACTTCAGAGCAATACTGTACATGGTCTGGCAGACAGCGATGATGAGACCACGGTGGATGACAAACTGGGCGAGCTTGGCGCTGCGTTTGTAGCTGTTACGACCATGCCACACAAGAAGCTTGACGAGGTGGCAGAACTGCTCGATGGAAAAGTCTGCCGCCAGACTGGCCTGACGTCCCTCCTTGCCCACGATACCAACGCCCACATCGGCCGCCTGAATCATGGAGACGTCGTTCCCGCCGTCGCCTATGCAGCACACGCGCTTCTTGGTGAAGTCCTTGATCAGCTTCGCAACCTCGGCCTTCTGGGTGGGCGAGCAGCGAGAAGCGACCACGGTTGGGAGTGTGACGGCGATGGAGATGAATTCTTTGCGGAAGTGCGTGAGGAACAGGGCCAGACTCTCTCCATCAAGGAGAAGACAGGCGTCAGTCTTGCTGCGCAAGAAGTCTAGGTGATCCTGGGCATTGTCCTTCCTCTTGAGTTTGGCCACGGTGTAGATGTACTGGCCCCTTGCAACCAGCTTGGAGCTCACCGCAACACACCGCGCAGTCTCAACTTTGTCGCCTGTCAACATCCAAATCTTAATGCCAGCGTTGCGGAGGAGTTCCAACGAGGGCTTTACGTCCCTCTGAAGTTTATCCTCCACGCCGGTCACGCCTAGAAGCTCCAAGTCGTTCTCAAGGCAATGGGACACGACGCGCTGCATCCCGGCATCTCGTCCAGCAATGGCAAGCGAAGCTTCGTGGTAGCTGGAAGAAAACTCTTGGTACTGCTGAAAAGACAGCTTCTTGCGCCCAACTACAAGCGTCCGCAGTCCTTCTCGGGCCATGTTGGCAGTTTCTTCATCGAGCCAATCGTTGGCAGCAACAATGGAGCCCATGACAGTATCAGCTCCCTTCTGATAGAACCATATCTCGCCAGTTGTGAGATCGGGATTCTTCACTTTCGCGTTGGTGTGGAAGTGAACGATGATTCCCATACGCTTTCCATCAGAGGTGAAGGGGAAAACGTCCAGAATTCGAACTCGCACAACAGGTCGACGGCTATCTGCCGTCTCCAAGACCATACTTGTGCGATCTCGAGAGGCTAGCCGTAAACCGACAGACTCAGTCCAGCGAACGATGGCAATTTCATCCGGAGAAGAGGCCTGATAGGAAGTCACTTCCCTACCATCCTCGATGTCAACCGTGGGCGTCACGTTGTGACACAAAGCCAAGGCGAGAACCACATCCCGCACACGCGACCCAATCTCCCTCCTGGTGCGAGTCGCGCCCACATTGGCGGCTGCCAAGAAAGTAGATGATGGTGTGATGAGTGTGGTTTGGGATGACGGGTCTGTTGTGGGCTGGATATGGAACCCCTGCCGGACGTAGGAGGTGACTTCGTCCATAGCTTCGTTAGCGTACGAGACAGTTCCAACGTGTATTTTCTTCATCTCCATCTCATTCTGGGTCAAAGTCCCCGTCTTGTCGCTAAGCAGATACTCGATCCGCCCAAGATCTTCAGGTATGGTGCTCGTACGGACGACAGCTCCGGGGATGCCCGGATCACGCTGGATGAACCAAGAATAGGCACTCTTCCCGAGATCCAAGTTGACACGCAGACTGATTGGGACAATAGTAGAGAACAGGACCAGGAACCTCATGATCTTAATGTACCACACATTTCCTTCCGTGTTCTCGAATCCTTCCAGAGCAACGAGAATAACAGACAAGGCAAGAGTCAGTGCGCACAGGATCTTGGTCAGCGAGTTGATTTCGTACTCGAGGAGGCCAGTTTTGGAACGGGAGGGGGAGGTAGAGAGAGCGGAGCGCGTCTGGGGGCCCGTATACATGATGACCGCGAGCGTCGTTGCTTGAGAGGCAATGACAGTATTGGCCCAGGCCGTGTTGTCGATAGAGAGGGGCGCTGATTTGAGGCCATCGTCATCGTTCTGGAGCGCGGACTGATGACCGAGTGCATCTTGCCTCGATTGTAGAAGCTCAATCTTCCCCAGGAACTCATTGACTTTCTTATCCGGCTTGCCTCCAGTCACGCGAAGCCTCACAAACTCTTCTGCGGGCAGGTTCTGCGTCAGAGGTGAAGATAACCTCAGCTTCCAGTCGGTCTCGCCGTCGAGCTGGTCAGTCCGAATGAAGGTTTCGCCAACGGCACCGCTGTCCGCCTCGTCTTTCAAAGCCTCCACTTCCGGCTCTTTGCCTTTCACAGAAGGATCTCCTGATTCTTCTAGTGCCAGAAGAGCTTCCTCCTCTGCTGGCTCCTTCGCGGCAACAACTGCGTTACCATCTGAGGTGTAACACTGCAAAATGACAACGTCTGCAGGAACCCGCTGTCCTTTAGAGAGTTTCAGCACATCGCCGACTTTAAGATCCTTCGACTTGCGGCTCATCTCCATGACATGGGAGGAAGGCTGATTGGTCTGTCCATCATCTTCCTCTTGGATATCTGTTAAATCCGCGCGACTGCCCCTGGACCTTTTAGAGTTCTTCCTATATGTATCTGATTTCAATTGCCGTCGTGGACGGGCAGGACCAGGAGAGAGGCCCGGCTCATCGAATACAAGGACAGTATATGGTTCCGAGTTCGCTTCGGTATCTCTTTTGCGCCTTCCGATATCATCATACGCTTCCTTTCCCATAGTAATCATAAGAACGAAGGCGAGCGGCGCAATGTAGGTTGTCAGATAGCCGATCCGTAGGGCGGGAATCGCTTGTGATAGGGCGACAAGGAGAAAGTACATGTTGAAGAAGAAAGAGAATTCGTTATAGAGGGTGATTGGTAGGAAGGTAAATGCCGTGTATTTGGCGTTGGACACCATGTTGTTTGGGAATCGAGTGAGCTGGCTGGAGCCGACGGCGACATGGCGGGATGCCGAAGGGTCATCGTCTTCCTGTCCTTCATGCTCATCTTCGTCGCCCTTTTTCGATCCAGACATGAAACTAGGAAGCCGCACTCTTGAGCTTCGCGAGGATTCGCGGCGAGAAGCCTGTTCCCCTAGGAGCGGAGAGTCATCGTCGCCATGGCCGCTCCCATCCGAGTATCTCGGGCGAGATGCCTCATTGTCGCCCAGCAACCCTTGGGTATCGTCCCCCCAGTCGTCCCTGTTGTGACCCAGGTCGCCATATCCACGGCCTCGCTTGTTGGCACGCCGCAGACCACCCATACGCAGATTACGCAACGCTATTCTCGATGTCTTGTGCTCGGCGCCTTGTCTTTCCGGGGGTGACCCGCGCGTGGGCTCTGTGGATATGGGGTCAAGCTCCTCGATTTCAAGGTCGAGGTCCGAGTCGGAGTCATGCGTAGGGGAGTCGGGCGGCTTGGGTGGATTGTTGAAGGCTGAGGAAGACATGCCGCTCCAAGAGCTCGATTTCTGCTAGGTGGCGATGTTGAGAGCTCCTGGTGCAGCTCACGGGGTCGTCAACATGCTGCGATCGGTGAAGGCTAGGCGATGTCACTTGCGGCGAAGGGACCGTGTCTCAGCGGTGCGCATGACCGTCGCCAAGTCAGCGCTCGATAGAGTTAACTATGATGACTCTTGAGGAGATCGATGCTAAACCGGAGATGGATCTTCTGCAGGCTCCGAATCAGGGGTGCGAATGCGACGCGGGTGTCGTGCGAATTGTCTTTATCGTCGGTGAGCCACAGCGAGGGAAGGTTGATGTTCTCGAGGTTGCGGTTGCTCCGGGGCGGCGTCACTCCGGACGGTCAGGATACGTCGCTGGAATCAGGGGACTGGGTGCCTGGGGGTGCCTGGGTCCACTGGACTGGAGCTACTATCAGATACCTCCACTGCTTGGAGCTGCCTGCACGCCACCGAGGTCGCCACGTAATAGGGCATCTCAAAGCCTCGCCGGGTGCGTCACCCTGTATGGATAGCACTACCACTTAGACTTTCCACCTTACCTATTCGTATTGAGATCAAATCTGGAAGGTCGAGTTCGAGTTCGGCATATAGGACGATCCTCAATAAAGTATTGCTTACTGGACAGATCTCCATTCCGGGACCGGACGACATGTAACATTATTACTCGCAGTAGCGACTTTATCAAGGCATGGCCATGCGCAGTATTCCATTCATTCTGACTCGGTCCATCAATCACACCATGAACATCTACAATCGTCCACTCATTTCTCACACACTTTTTGGAAGGACGGGCAAACTGATTACCCTACCTATTGCCTTTTGCGGCGGCCCGACTGTGGTTTACTGGTTGCGTCGTATCCGCGCCTTACATAAGACGCGCTGCTCTAGTAACTTGCTCTCATGCGGAGTAGCATAATCGCATCTTTGCTACGTATCCGTAGCAGGCTCCGTGGACGGACGATGGGCACGAGCATGTCCTTTCAGCGCCAGTGCCGGCTGGCGCTACGAGTAGGGGGACTTGACGCAAGTACCACGTGGAAATCGGTGCTCGACGTGAACTACCTTATGTAACTTAACCAAAAGCATGACGGCAGACGGAGCATAGGGCGATGTGCCCTGCTTGGGTCCCGGAACAGAGTTCTCCTTGTAGCATCGTTGAGGACAACGGAAGCAGCTGGATGCATCACCTGTTGAAGCGCCATGCTACCATGCATCACCCAGCAAACCCAGCCTCTAATGAGGTACGTGGCATCATGGAATCAACCCCGCAGCCGTTCCACGGACGCTCCGCGATCCTGAAGCAGCCTGCGGAGAGCTCGGCTATGGGCAACATGTGATGGTGTGCAGATGCGGAGGTCCTCAATCCTGGTGATCAAATTTGGTCTTGTTCGAGGGGGTAGAAACAACTCTACATCGTAACTAGGGGATAAATCCGCAGCAATGTAAAGACATATCTACTGAGTGATAGGAGTGGTAGATAACAAGATAAATTTAATTACTTGACAGAGATTTCACCAGGGGCGTAGGAACTCATTTCGCAATCTTGGAAACTAACTGCGTTGAGTCTGGATCCTAGTCGGATAAACGCCGGGGCATTCTTGGCCATTTCGGGGGATTTGCGCCATGATGACCACTGATGACAGCACTCTGGTGCTAAGTATACCTTAAGTCTGGCTCTCCACCGCGTCTCCTGATTTTTGGGGCAGGCCATCTGGCACTCTTGTTGGGTCCACGTATCTTCAAAGCTACCTACTACTCAACCTACCTACCCTACCACTTTGCTCGCCTTACGCCACGGCCTGCATCTCGTTTGATACCCAACTCTGCCTCTGCGCACCGGTTATGATTATGAACATGACTGCTTGAGACGTTGCTGAGGCTTTCTTTCTGTAATAGTGAGCATCTCCAATTCCCGCTCGCGTCGCGCGCTGTTCGCGCTCCTAGTTGCGGCCAGCGCCCCTATCTCCACGATGTCACTAACAGCCAACCAGTTTTGTTGTTTAGATTCGGCGTCCTAATCCGTTTGGTCCTCGTTCGATATCACACACGCCATGGCCTCCGAGGGCCCCAACTCGTCCTGGCATCCGGCATTGATGCCTGACCATAAGACTGCAACCTCTCCCAAGCCGACACAGAAGAACATCTCTCCCGATGCGTCCCCCGATTCATTACACAACGGCACGCCGTTGGAGCCCGAGCCCGAACCGCACAGCCTCGACTTCACTGCCCACGACGGCGACGTAGACCCCTCTTGGTTCACAAAGGACGAGACCGATGAAGGTGGCGCTTGGCTCGCCTCAGACCAGTCGGCGACGCAGCCCGTGGACACCACCGAAACCTCCGAGGGGAATGCGCAAGTAGACGCGCAGCCCCCGCCGCAAACTAGCGAGGAACCCCCATCAAAGCCGGTGTCACAGCACTCCAGCTCCATGTCCTTTGCGCGAACTGTCTCTCACGAAGTTAGCCTCGGCGACGATGACGAGGGTGACTGGAACCTGGGTCGCAACGGCGCGGATCCTTCTAGTTATATGCCACCATCGGACCGGACGAATTCATTTCCTGTTGTGCCGCCTATGACTTCATCTAATGATGATCATAATGATCACCCGCTGCCTTCGAACCAGGCTTGGGACGTGTTGGAGGAGACTGAAAAGGAATGGGCCCTTCACGACCAGTCAGAGCAGGCTGGGCAGGCTGAGGCCTCAACCACTCAGCCCGGCGCGCAAGAGACGCAGCCAACCCGCGGTGGGCATGCCCCCTCGCGGTCCATGGGCGGCGATGTGCAAACTTTTGAAAGCCAGGCCGCGGATACGCGGTACGAAGAGGGTGTCCCTTTGATCCCAAACTCCGATAACGAGCGTCATGAATTCCCGGGCTCTGAGCAGAACTCTGCTGGACCGGACCCTTTTGCAGACGATGACGCCAGTCAGGACGATTTCTTCGCTCAGATCGAGGACTCCCAGGCAAATGAGCCAAACATCCCACCTCTAGAACGAAAGTCTACGTCACAGGTCTTGGGGTCTTTCGAGGCAGAATCACTTAGCCGCCAAGGTACATTTGGTACGCTCAAAGAGGAGGATGGGCCAACACAGCCAGCAACCGAAGCTGCCGGAACGCCTCAGGCTTCAACGCGTGGTCGCGGCCATAAGCGTTCCAAGACACAAGAGTTATGGCAGGCGGCATTTGCTGACGATGATGACGATGATTTTCTACTAGACGACTCAGTCGACGAGGGAAAGGATATTGACTCAACCGCCTTCTTGGGAAGCGATGATGAGGGTTTCCTTGACGAGGCTGATGAAGCCACTCCCGCACCGCAGCCTGTGGCAGCCGCTTCCCCATCAACCCAACCGACATCAAGGCCAGCTTCTGCATCTAACCCTTACGCTCCCACGAACGCCTATCAGCCAGCGACCCCAATGTACCAACCAAACCACCACCTCCCTCCTCAACCATCCAACGGCTCACTCTACAACCTTCCTGCGCCGGCGAATCATTTGGCCTCGGCACCGCAGTATGGCCAGCCTCCACCTCCACCTGTGCTAGGTACCGAGCAACCTAAGGCGCAAAGTTTCGTAGACAAGTCTAAGGGTGGATACGCCTCGCCTTTTGACCTTCCATCCGATATCATAAGCAGCGTCCCCAAACCCCGCAAGCGACCTAGCACCCAGTCACTGTACACTCCGCCCCCGACATCCCAACCGGGCCCAGTTCCTCCCAGCGCCCGGAGTGCCAGTGCGGGAATACCTGTACCGCCTCCTTCGAACTCACGCCCGCCGTCCAGTCATGGATCCCAGGGACCTCCCTCTGCCGCGCAAAAACCATCGGTCCCAACCCTGCAAAGCAAGAGCAGTTTCTTCGAAGAACTCCCGATGGCACCGAAACCGCGTCCGACTTCAAGGCATAGCAACCGGGCACCATCCCCAGCTCAACACCCACCGCAAGGTCCGCCGCCACTTGGGCCATCTCCATTGGGACCTTCGACGACCACTCAGATGGCACACCCGCCAGCTCCTCCACAGAACCAGGCAGAGCTCAGCCCACCGCAGTCTGGAGTTGGGAGCCTAGTAACCCCCGACAGAGTCAACCCATACAGTGCAATGCCCAATGGTCCCAGCCCCTTGGCTCCTCCCCCAAACAACTCAACGAGGTACTCCCCCGCTCCTGGGCAACCGTCTGGAAACGGGAGCACATCGCTACCACCGCCTGCCGGCAACCGGTACTCACCCGTGCCCCCAGCCCCTCGCCAGGCGAGCTATAGCCCGTCGAGAACATCCACCACGACTCCCCCCATCCTACCTCATCAGCCCCGGACATCGAGCCCCTTGACACAGTTTGAAACGAGCAGTGGGAAATCATACGGAGACGTGGCACTGGCGGAGAGACGATCTAGCAGCTCCTCGTACGAGCCGAGACTAGGCCGGGTCCCTTCCCTGCCGCCTACCCGTGAGGTCGACGAAGAGGACGACCAGACAGGGGCTGGGGTGTCGCTCGGCACCCGCCACTCCTCTATCGAATCAAAATACAGCCCCAATGCGTCGACAGCCCTCCAATCGCCTCCGCCCCCGACCCAAGCTGCACAGTCGACCCTTTCTCCGCCCAAGAGGGCCGGCTCCAGCTATATGCTTCATGCCGCTCCAACAAGCCAGGCCGGTTTTGTGCCTCCTCCTAGGGCGCAGACACAATCTCCCGGGGCTACGCGTGGAAATAAGCCCACTACATACGGGCATGCTCGCCGACCGTCTTCCGCTCATTCTTCGGCATCCCCAGAATTGACAAAGACAGCCCACCCGTCCTATGCCCCTCAAACTCGGCCTCGTGGAAAGTCCTTGACGATGAATATGGTTCCGCCAACAGACGGACAGGAGCAAGATCCTCTTCAAAGATGGAAAGGTGTTCCAGTCTTTGCATGGGGCGTTGGGGGAGCAGTCATCACATCTTTTCCGCAGAGCATTCCGCGCTACACCGTGGCATCATCCACGCCGACGATTTCGCGCGCTCCAGGAGAGGTCAAGGTCAGGAACATCAAGGAGATTGACCCTCTGCCTGAACGGCTGGCCAAGTTTCCTGGGCCCTTGAAGGGCAAGTCGAAGAAGAAGGAGGTCCTTGCCTGGTTGTCATCCGGCATCGAGACTCTGGAGAAGGACCTACCAGATGTGTCGTTTCACTCTGAGCTATCCCTCGAGGCAAAACGGGCCATCGAGCGTCTACTTCTGTGGAAAATTCTCCGCATCTTTATTGAGCACGACGGCGTTCTCGAAGGGACACCTGCGGTTGAGAAGGCTGTCAGAGACATCCTCTCACCAGACTCGCCAGCTGCCACGAACGAGGCGGTTTTCCCTCAAGATCTGCCATTGATCTCATCAGCTGCCCCCGCCACTCAGATGCAGTCGGATGCCGTGGATACCCAGACTATGGAATCCGTTCGATTGAGTCTGATGAAGGGTGAGCGTGAGAAGGCCGTTTGGGCTGCTGTTGATAAGCGCCTATGGGGCCACGCGATGCTCATTGCTCACACCGTGTCTCCGGACCTTTACAAACAAGTCGCACAGGAGTTTGTTAGAAAAGAAGTCAACTATCCGGGCCACAGCAACGAACCCATGGCGGCGCTTTACAAGATTTTGTCCGGGAACTTTGAGGACTGCGTTGACGAACTTGTTCCATCGCACGCCCGTGCTGGTTTCCAACTCATGTCAACAGATGCGTCGACCGGCCCTACCAAACGCGCAATTGATGGCTTGGACAAGTGGCGGGAGACTTTGACACTTGTCCTCAGCAACCGCAGCCCTGACGATGTCCGCGGCTTGAATGCTCTTGGAAATCTGCTCGCGGGATATGGGCGGGCTGAAGCGGCTCACATCTGCTTCATGTTCAGCAGGAGCGTCTCGAGCTTCGGCGGTATTGATGACCCGAACACAAGCATTGTCCTGCTGGGCTCAGACCATAAACAACAGGGCTCGCACTTTGACAGAGAGCCTGAGGCTCTCGAGCTGAGCGAGGTATATGAGTACGGTCTCTCGTTGGCCGGAGGCAGCGCTGCTGCTGGCGGTGGTGCTCCTCACTTGGCATCTTACAAGCTCCAACATGCGGCTACATTGGCCGAGTATGGTTATCGAGACAAGGCTCTCCAGTACTGCGATGCTATTGCCACGGCCATGTCTTCGCAGACCAAGAGGTCCCACTACTACAACAACCAACTTGCAACAGCAGTTGACGACTTCATGACTCGACTGAAACAAGCACCCAAGGGCGAGTCCGGCTCATGGATCTCCAAGCCAAGCATGAACAAGGTATCTGACAGCATGTGGAATAAGTTCAACAAGTTCGTGTCTGGGGACGACGATGGCAGTAAGGGAACCAATGGTCCCTTGAACGGAGATGGCAGCCCCTTCAACCACGTCGGCGCCACACCAACAATTAGTCGATCGCCATCCACGAACAACTTTGAGACGTATGGAGCTGGTGCTTCCGGCTACGCCCCTGGCACTGCACCTTCAGCTCCAGCGGGACATTCGATGTACGCCCCCCCCGCTGCTCAAATTTCTACGTCACCAAACGCCCATGACTCGACGTCCCAGTACGCGCCAGCCAGATCATCTCTGGATGCAGGCTCCAATGGATATCCGGGGTACCCTGGCGGCTCCACAGAGCCTTCATACCCCGGTGCTGCTGCAGGTTCGACGCAGAGCAGCCCTTACGCCCCCATCCCAAGCTTTCAGGCCCCAGAAGCTAGTAATAGTGCACCGCCATCGTCCTACCAACCCCCCGGGCTGCAGCCGCCGCCTAGTATGCCTGCAATGCCTAATTCTCAGAGCCAAGACTCTGTCAACCAGGGTTACGCCCCACCCTCATTCGGCTACGAACCTTTCCAGATGAACAATTCTGTTACTGAGACCCAAGATAATCACGATGATAATGGGCAAGAAACTGGAGGCTATGAAGCTCCCTCGTACCAGCCATATGGGTTCGAGCCTCCGTCATACGAGCCCGATCCTGAGCCATCCAGTGAGGATGGCGAGGCCGCACGAAAGCCTAAGAAGAGCTTCATGGATGATGACGATGATGACATGCCCAGTGTCCGGGAGAAGTCCAAGGCAGAGAAGGACCGAGAAAACCAAGAGCTGTTCCTCAAGGCTGCTGAAGAGGATGGTAAGAACCCACAATTAGCTCTGATGAAAAGAAGCTCGCTAATAGCTGAATAGCGAAACGCGCTGCCGAAGAAAAGGCGTCCAAGAAGGGTTGGGGCTTTGGTAGCTGGTTCTCCAAGAAACCTGATAGTCCCAAGCCGAGTGAGACACCCAAGGCCGTGAGGGCCAACCTCGGTGAAGCCAGCAGCTTTGTCTACGACCCGGAGCTCAAGCGTTGGGTCAACAAGAAGCCAGGGGCTGAGAATGTGGAGCCTAAGAAGGAAACACCTCCGCCGCCCAGGGCCGGTCCTCGTTCCGTCTCTGGCACCCCTCCTCCCCCTCCGTCTGGCACCCCTCCCCCAATGCGGTCCGTTTCTCAGGGACCGCCCCCTCGTTCCGTGCCTCCTGGTTCGGCGCCTCCAGTGCCCCAGCTTCCTCAACTTGGCAAATTCCCGTCACAAGAGAGCCTAGGCGTCCCACAGGGAGCCACCATGGCCCGCTCGGTGTCCAACAATAGCATGAACGGGCCCCCCAGCGCGCCATCAAGTCGACCCGGGACAAGCATGAGCAACGCAAGCAGTATCGATGACCTCCTCAGCGCTTCAGCTCCGCGTAAGGCTGGCCAGAAGAAGCCGAGGAAGAGCGGACGATATGTCGACGTCATGGCCAAATAAAGCTAGACAAACGAGAGCGCCTCCGCATGGGACTGCAGACTCTTTCCTATGCATAATCATACAATCGGCGTTTTTTTGGGCGTGCCGGGATACTTGTATTATAGACCGCGTGCTCGCAGTACATACACTGCAGGGAAACCGCTTGGAACAGTGCTTTGAAGTCCACAGACGAGAGGTGTTTTGAATGTACGTTAATGATGGTGGTGAAAGCGTGAACGAGATATTATATCATGGGTTTTAAGATGCATTAATTAGTTAACACGAAACGCCAACGTCTATGATTCTTAATACTAGTCGTTTTAGCTCGTTATTTCATCCGCGTCCCTTTGTACAAGGTGACTGACTGCCTATCCTAACGCCGAGAACAAAGATCGCCAGCCCAAAAAAAAAGTCATGATAGCTAAAACATATTTTCCCAATTAAGCACTGTATGACTGAACATAGTACTGCGATACGGTTAGCAGGGATCCTAATCACGTTTCAACTCGGGGCTGCCTACCGTGACAACCGAATCCTCGGCCGATGCATCATCGTAGTGCGGCACGTAGACGTAGAGAATCAAGGCGTGGTCGTCGGCAAAGCAGGCAATGACGCGTCCCTCCAGGCGGCCGACGCTCAGCACGCGGCTCCAGTCCTTGCCGTCGACGCGGACCGTCGCCCAGCGGTCGGGCCCCTCCTCGCGGAAGCGCGTGCTGGGGTGGTCCTCGACGGGCATGTCGAGCTGCGCGGGGTCCAGCTCCGGGTTCTCGAGCCCCGACCAGACGCTCGAGATGTCGGTCGTCTCGGTGCGGATGCGCAGGCGCAGGGCGCCGTGCATGTTGGCGCTGAGCTCGAGCTTGGGGGCCTTGGCAGCGCTGGTGGTGGTGGTGGTGGCGCCGCCGGTGGCGAGCTTGGTGAAGCGGTCGGAGATGGCCTTGAGCTGGAGGAGCGGCGGAAGCTGGATGTGGACGTCTGGCTCGCGGACTTTCGGCTGCATGATGGTCTCGACGGTCTCGGGGTGGAGGACGCGGACGGGGATGTCTTGGGTGATGATCTTCTCGTGCTCTCTGCGCAGGGAGGTCTCGAGGTGCTCGGGGCGGAAGAGCATGTCGTCGTCGTCGGCGGTGGCGAAGGGGTCCCTGCCGCCGGCAGCGGTGGGACCGGCGTTGGAGGTGCTGGATGTTGTGGTAGTGATGGTCATGGAGAGGACAGGGAGGCCATCCTTCTTGGTCAGGCGGAGGGAAGCAGACATGCTGTTAAGGGCAGACTTGAGAGCACGCTGAAGGGGCTGGAGTGGCAGCTCGAGGTTGATGGTATTGGAGTCTTCGGCGGATTGGATGTGGTAGTTATCAAAAATGAAGTCCATGGCGAGGGAGGCCCATACTTGGGATCCCATGTCGGGGATGACAGTGAAGCGCACCGTGTCATCGCTCAGCCGCACCCAGGCAATCTTCTCGAGAGAGGAGAGCGCCGCAGTGAGTTCTAGGACGGATTCATCAGCAACTAGTTATCCTGGCGCGGACAGTGGGAGAGAAAGTCGGTCATACTCACTCGCAAAAGTGCGAATATTCTTGAGCTCGGTGCGGAATCGCATCTTCAAGGGGGTGATGGCGGCGCACCATGTGAATGTGGCAGAGGGTGAAGTAAGCAAGGTGAGATGGTGAGGTGAGAACCAAGTTGAGTGGGTTCTTTGGACGTGTTTGGTAGATACCCTGTGGTCATCGCATACCCCATCTCGCACTACGGTTACAAATTCTACAACCCGAATACGGTAATCAGTGGCATTTTCGATTCATGTATACTTCCCTACTCACAGGATTTTCAAGTACCAGTGGTCATATAAATTTAATACTACCCTGCTGAGCCTTCGTTAGTTGAACTACTAACTCATACATGTAAAGACAAGCCCCCAAACTTAGAAGTAGCAGCAGAGCATTTTGTACCCCAAGTTGGCAAGAGGACTACCGAGTAGCAATTGGGACGGCAATAACACACGGAAAGAAACAAGTATAAGGTAGTGGTTTGAGCATGCCGGAGCAGGCACTATGAACCAGCTGTCAACACTTGAACCCAACCCGCATCTCTTACACTCACCATCATCAATCCGACATCTTTTCCTCAACTTACTATATTCCCTATAACGTCTTCAAGATGTTTAGCCTTGAAAGCCTAGATAACCCCCAATGGCCCTATTTGGCCTCTAAAGTCTCCAAACGGAGCTCGGACGGATCAACCTGCAGTTTCAACTCTCAAGACACCATCGGGCGCACATTTCCACTAGCGCGCCTATCTGCCCATAACTCAGTTCCCGACTCGGCTGTTTCTCTCGAATCGTTGGCTCGTCGGACACTGAAGTCTGCCTCGCTATCATCTCATGAGCAGGGTACCAAGTCAGACGAGCAAAGGCCCTCCTCCAAACATGATACCAAAGCAACGCTTCAGCGAGCCCCAGTTGAACCTTTCCCCGAAGAGCGGCATGCAGAGAATATCGTTCAGACCGGATATTGCGTTCTCTGTGATGAACGCATGTGCTGTGACGAAGCAGTTAAACCGCAGGTCAAAGCATACTACCCTTGCGGTCACGCATTCGGCCAAGATGGCCTCTTCAGGGCCAGGAAAGGCCTCGGGAGGATCCGAATAAATCGCTATCGCAAGAGCATCCGTCGCCACCCCGTAGCTCACTGTCCCAGGGAAGATTGCACCTGGATCGTACACGACTACTGCAAGCACCTGGCTATCCCAACGGCTGACCCCCCCAAAACCCCCCACACCGACCGGACAGCGCTCTGGGTTCCGGGACCGTGTGAATCTTGTGCTGGGAAAAAGGCGCAGAGAATCCACAAGAGTTTGAAGAAGTGGAGGGCAAAACACGACGGCCCTGCCATAGAGCGCCGGGCGCGCCCCGGGAAAATCTATCGCAGGTTGAGAAAGCTTGACAAGCTCTAGGCAAAATTTCTCAACCAGCGGGAGAAAGAGCTGTACATGGTAGCGGAAAACTTGGGACAACATTCTGGGAGCCTCAAAAGTCGGTTCCGGCGCGTGGCTCGTTTCAGAATCCGACGCAGAGGAAGGCCGGATAGGAGTCATAGGACCATGGTCAGATTTGCTGAGAAGATGGGACGAATTCACACTTCTGTGAACAATCTAAGAACGCCCAAGGTCTTCACAGCACGCCCTGAGGTTCCGTCGAAGATTCCACGTAGGGAGGACCCAGGCAAATCCTTAGGGGAACTGACCAGAAAGCGGAAGAGGCAGTCCTCCGTGTCATTGGACTCACAGCAACCGTGGAAGAAACCTAAGGATTGAAGACTTGATCCCAGAGCGTCGACTTGAAATGCCTGCTAGTTTTATATGTTTAGTGGAAATTGGCCGGTATCTGCTTTGTCAGATTATAGCGATTGATTCTGAATATAGCAGGTCAGCGATAATATCCGCATGTGCCTTGATATGTGATGGAAGAGCTCAGCAACACGACGGGGCATCGCTTTGCCCACTCCATGATGGCTTGGAAGTAAAGAACTAAGAACTACGACGTAAGAGCACTGTGGGCCTCTCGATAGTGGAGACGACGAGATCCATTCTTCCCACAGTACAGATTACGGATATCCGTAAAACCAAAAAAAAAAGGAGGAAAAAAAGATCTCGACGTTGGCCTGATTCGAACAGACGCTCCCGAAGGAATAAGATTTCTAGTCTTACGCGATAACCACTCCGCCACAACGCCTGGAGATGTTAATGTCACCCGCGTATGCCGTACGTAAGGTCCCGGTTTGCCGCATCAGACAAGCCCCTTGGATTTCCAACATCAGGAGAAGTTCATCACGGGAACGTATGTGAACAGCTGAACAAAGGGTATATTTCTTATCGATCTGGTTCATCATCGCTATCGTCTCGAAAGCCTTCCTCAAGGCTATGCCTGGTGGTTAGCCACGTTTCCCGACTGTTCCGAAAGGAATGCATGGACTTACTCCCTGCTCAGTCTTCGAGTATTGTCTAGCCTTGCTCCCATTGCACGCACGTGGCTCTCTATAGCCCGCCGCATGTGCCCATCTACGTCGCCCAGCTCCTCACCCTCCCCATCGTCTATCTGCTCGTCCCGGTGGTCAATGTCGAGCGCCCCGGGGCCGAGATGGCGGTCCTCGCGGCGGTTGGCGAAGGTGGCGATGCGCGTGGCGATGCGGTCACGCAGAGACCAGGTGTGCGAGGTAAGGGAGTCGATGGGTAGGTACTGAGCGTAGCGGGAGCGGTACCGGCGCCAGGCGGGGAGGAGGATGTATGTGATGAGGAGGAAGAGGAGGAGAGATATGACGGCGGGTACGACGAGCGTCTGGAGGGTTTGGTCGAGGTTAGTAGAGGTTTCTGCCAAGTGCAACAATGGGTAGGTAAGGCGTAGAGTCTCGCGTAGGTACGGACCTTCAGGAACGAAGAGAAGGAGCTGTTGTCGCCCATGGTGTCGGTTCCGTGTTCGTTGGTTGGGGTTGCTTGGGTAGATGAAATGCAATAACAGGCTTCATAGGCCTCCGTGTGGTCACCGGTCCATTCCTGGGGGGAAGACAGAGTTGACACTGAAGATTAGGTTGGAGCTGACTGGGCCGGTAGCAGTGCTCAGGCTGACGACGCTCTCATTGATGGGCAGATGGAGCATGGAGGTGGTCCCTTGTCGGTCGCAAACCCGCATGGGAATTGGCCTCTGGGGGGGCAGGTGGAGTGGCGTCAGGGGTTCCACTGTCAGCGCCCAGCGCAGTGCAGGGAGCTTCCAGTGACAGTACAGGGGCCATGAATGAGACACTCGAAGCTGTCGATTCTGGGTTCTAGAATTTCGAATTCGTTTAAGATATCTCTAGTTCCGTCCCGATGGGGAGCCCCTAATTATCTACTCCATACTAGTACGAGGTAATCAAGGTGGTAGGTATATGCACGTAATTACAGGTTGTAGTTAGTACGGAGTGCATGCTCCATCTCTCCCACTTTAGCACTGGTGTTGAGAGACTTCCATCCGGTCAAACTATCTTAAAGGCGTATGTTGTGGACAGCCAGAAGAATCGCCTTCTTCGCCTGGTTGAAGGTATTATCGATGCGTAGATACGGGAATACTGCTTATTACCACGTTAAGGAGGCAGAGAGTGATGGGGTTGCGTTGCATTTCGTGCATGCCGAATCTGAAGATTGGTGGTCCGTCCCTCCACCACCTACCACCCACCACCACACCACCATGGGAAATGGCGAAGGTGGCCTTCTTCTCCTGAACCTTCCACCCACGGCCCCATTTAATCGTCTAATCAGGGGTCCTGTCTCTGCGCCCTGCTTCCCGTCCCTCCGCTCTCAACCCCCGTCCATCGTCCTGCTTTTTTTGCCGCATGCGCGCATGCACGGCTGCTGTGCAATCGACAAAGAAAGGGAAAAAGGTGAAAAAAGAGAGACACAGCAAACACCAAGCTGCTGCGGTGAAGAAGAACCTGGGGAGAGCTTGCGACGCTTACCTAGCTAGGCACGTGGGGTTACCTCCCATTTGGCCTGGTCTCCGTCTGTGCATTGGTACCATCCCAGCATCGACCACTGTCTTGTCCCCGACACCCAAGTCTTCTTTTCTCCATAACGTACGTACGACCTCGGCCGCACCCAGACCGTCACCCCCATACCCAGATCACCAGCGGGGCTCGCCTTTGGAAGGCCTCAACAGCTACACACGCGCCGTCCTCGACCGCAGCAGCCACAGACTGTGCTCACAATTCCAACAACACGACCCTCTTCCCGCCTCGACTGGCTCATCACAATGCGAGCGGCCTCAGGCTGCACTCCGTCGCCCTGACCTTTCGACCCCGACCATTCGAATCTCCCCCTAACGCGCCTCTCGATCGATCGACCGGCCGACCGACTAACGCCTTGCCATGTCATCTGCCGACAAGACGAGGCAGTCGTCCGGAGGACGCTCCCTCTTCTCCAGAAATAAGTACAAGGACAAAGACAAGCACGCCGCCGAGCCCAGGTATACGCAGGAGCAGCACCCCTACGACTCCACCTCGCGGTCGTCCCGTCACAAGCGCGAGTCGTCAAACCTATCTATAGACCGATCAAACTCGCCCGATCCCACCTTCAACCAGACAGCCGGCGTCATCACATCGATCCCCTACGACGCCCTCACCTCAGGCTCTCGCTCACCCATTCCCGTCGAATATCTACCCAAGGGGGACCAGCCGCCCGTGCGCAGAGATCTTCAGCCGCACCAATTGAACAGAGGCAATGTCGATTATCACCAGTACCCGTCCGTCGATCCCTCGACCAGCGCGCACCCGTACAGCTCCGCACAGCGCCCTGGCACCAGCCATTCCAATATAAGCATGGCCTCAGCCGGTAGACAGGCCCAATATCAGCAATGGAGCCAGCCACGCGGCAGCATGGCCAGCTCGGCCAACGGGTCGCATGGCTCTCGCTACGACTCGTACGTTTCGGCCGACAACGTCAGCCTATATTCAGGTAATCAAGGCAATCGAGATGTTGGAACCGGTCGCTCATCACATACAGCACTTCCAAGTGCCTCCTCACAGAGTTCCTACGGCTCCCACCACTCGCACCGAGAATCCAACCGCCTGACAAAGTTCCCCGGACCCGGAGCCGCCGGCGCCCCCGATGGCTTTTACTTCCCGAAACCGGACGATGAGAATGTGGTCCATGAGATGTTTCTACAGCTCATGCAGAAGCGTGGGTGGCACAACCTTCCCGAGCAGGCAAGGAGGCAGATGATGGCGTACCCTTCGCAGAAGAAGTGGACGCTTCTGCACCAGGACCGGCTTACCGAGTGGCAAGGAGAACAGAAGCGACGCACGACCGCACGACCACACCAGTATGCCGCCCCGGATATCACCACCTACTCCGACGAGGAGGGAACGCCCGAATACTATGTCCGGCGCGTGATGGAAGACCGACTGGACACCAAGGGAATGGGGAGTTTGGAAGTCAATCTAAGAACCCAGCAAATTGGTTGGGTCAAGAGATTCGTCGAGTGTCAAGGTCAGGTCGCGTTAGTCACTCTACTCCTGAAGCTCAATCGCAAGACGGGCCACGGCCCGGCCCCCGAGAGCAACAAGGTCGATAAGAACCAGGATAAGGAGTACGATATCGTCAAGTGTCTCAAGGCACTGATGAACAACAAATTTGGCGCCGATGATGCCTTGACACATACAAAGGTATTAGTGGCGCTCGGAACGGCGCTCATCTCGACACGGCTGTCAACACGGAAGCTGGCTAGCGAAATCCTCACTTTTCTCTGCACTTGGGGTGAGAATGGCGAGGGTCACCTCAAGGTAATTCAGGCCTTGGACGAGGTCAAGACCCAATCAGGTGAAAATGGTCGGTTCGATGCCTGGATGCGGCTGGTGGAGGTGACTGTCGATGGCCGGGGCAAGATGGGCAGTCTCGTCGGCGCAAGCGAGGAACTGCGTACTGGCGGAACCGGCATGGAGAATCTGCTCATGGAGTACGCCTTGACGACACTCATCCTCGTAAACATGCTGGTGGACTCGCCGGAACGAGATCTCGAGCTTCGGATTCATATTCGCGCTCAGTTCACAGCATGCGGCATCAAGCGGATTCTGAGCAAGATGGAGGCTTTCCAGTATGACCTCCTGGACAAGCAGATTGAGAGGTTCCGCACCAACGAGGCCATCGATTACGAGGACATGCTGGAGAGAGAAAACAGCAGCATGAAGGATGGCGTCGAGGGGGAGGTCAAGGACATGACCGACCCGGTGCAAATCGTAGATGCTATCCAGCAGCGACTCCACGGCAGCAAGACGAACGACTACTTTGTCTCTGCCCTGCAGCATCTAATGCTGATGCGCGCCCAGGATGGTGAAGAACGCTTGCGCATGTTCCAACTCGTGGACGCCATGCTGAGCTACGTGGCCATGGACCGGAGGTTACCTAACATGGACCTCAAACAGAGCCTCAACTTCACCGTTCAGAGTCTGCTAGACAAGCTACACACGGACTCCGAGGCACGGCAGGCGCAAGATGAAGCGCTTGAGTCGCGGCAAGTTGCCGAGGCGGCCATGGCAGAGAGAGATGAGATGAAGGCCCGTGTTGAGCTTGGTGCTGACGGCCTCGTCGCTAAGCTTCAGAAACAACTGGATGAGCAGACACGCTTCATCGAAGCACAACGGAGGCAGGCCGATGGACTCAAGGCTGAGCTGGAGAATATTCAAACCGTCCGGGCCAAGGAAGCCCAAAGGAACGAATTGGAGACCCGCGAGCTGTATCTCATGCTTCGGGACGCCCAAGATGTTGCTGCCTCTAACGCTGCAAAGGGCAATGCCAAGAACGCCGCTGCTGCGGATTCAACCAAGATGCAGGGCATCCTCGACCGTGAACGACTCATGGAACGCCTCCAGATGCAGATCGAGCGCCAAAAGACCCAGTACAAGCTTGAGGGCAGGGTCTGGGGAGATGCAGATGGACCTTCGGACCGCCTACGTGCCCTACGAGAGGAGATGGAGGGAGAAGATGGGGCCGAGTCGCTGCTACCTGACGGCGGTGCGCCGCCGCGTGATCTCACCAACAGTGTTCTTGGCAGTATCAACCGACAGACCAAAATCCCGAGGAAGCCCATCAGTCCGACCAAGGACACCATCAAGGAAGACAACGAGGACTCCAGCAGCAAAGCAGGAATCGACCCCACGCAGCAGGCACACCTGGTCGATGAGCTGGGCTCTAAGATCAAGAAGTACGATGCCAGCGACTCGGACGAGCCTGACGAGACGACAACCGGACCCTCGCCCGCCACATCAGCTGGGAGCGATACCCCCAAGATCGAGATCACCAGCGCGGGTGCTCCCCCACCTCCACCACCTCCTCCTCCCCCGCCTATGCCTGGGCAGATACCAGGCGCTCCTCCGCCTCCTCCTCCGCCTCCCCCTCCACCTATGCCTGGGCAGATTCCGGGTGCCCCTCCTCCACCTCCCCCACCGATGCCCGGCCAGATCCCAGGCGCGCCGCCCCCTCCCCCTGGTATCCTTCTCCCTCCAGGTGCGCCAGGCAGCGGCCCACCTCCGCCGCCCCCTCTACCGGGAAGCTCTGCCGCAGCTCCACCGCCTCCTCCCCCAATGCCTGGCGCTATGGCTTCTGGACATTACTTGTCGCAGAAGCCTGCTTACACTGCCTCGCCGTCGGTTGGCCTGCCTGTAGCCAGGCCCAAGAAGAAGCT
This sequence comes from Amphichorda felina, assembly GCA_016490725.1. Lineage (NCBI taxonomy): Eukaryota > Fungi > Ascomycota > Sordariomycetes > Hypocreales > Bionectriaceae > Amphichorda > Amphichorda felina. Next base: position 48,717 of record JAEMHR010000122.1, read on the forward strand.
CAAGGCTCTTCACTGGGAGAAGGTGGACGCTCCCGAGACCAGTCACTGGGCCGCGCATACGCCCTCAGCTGAAGAGAGAGAGGAGAAGTACAACGAGCTCAGCCGCAAGGGTATCCTCGACGAAGTCGAGAAGCTCTTCATGGCCAAAGAAATCAAGCGGATCGGTGGAGGGGGTTCCAAGAAGGACGACAAGAAGCAGATCATTTCCACCGATCTGCGCAAGGCCTTCGGTAAGCGGAAGTCTGACCGCGGTGGAATACAGTCACTAACTGTTGCGCAGAAATCGCTCTTGCCAAGTTTTCGCAGCACCCTGTTGATAAGGTCGTCCAAATGATCATCCATTGCGACACTCAAGTGCTTGATAATCCGGTCGTCATGGATTTCCTTCAAAAGGAGGATCTGTGCACCATCGCCGACAATACCCTGAAACAGATGGCCCCCTACAGCAAGGACTGGACAGGCCCCGACGCCAAGGATCAGACTCGCGAGCAGGATCCATCTGAGCTGACGCGCCAGGATCAGATCTACCTGTACACTGCGTTTGAGCTGCACCACTACTGGAAGAGCAGAATGCGCGCATTGGCCCTGACAAGAAGCTACGAGGCCGAATACGAGGAGATCAACGAGAGGATACGCCAGATCGTCAATGTATCCGAGTCATTGAGAGATTCGGTAGCACTGATGAATGTCCTTGGTCTGATTCTGGATATTGGAAACTACATGAACGACGCCAACAAGCAGGCCCGTGGTTTCAAGCTCAGCTCCCTGGCAAGACTGGGCATGGTCAAGGATGACAAGAACCAGTCGACCTTGGCGGATCTCGTGGAGCGAATTGTGCGCAACCAGTACCCCGAGTGGGAGAGCTTTGCCGATGATATTGGTGGCGTTATGACCGTCCAGAAGATTAATGTCGAGCAACTCCAGGCGGATGCGAAGAAGTATATTGCCAACATCAAGAATGTCCAGATGTCTCTGGACTCGGGCAACTTGAGCGATCCAAAGAAGTTCCACCCCCAGGACCGCGTGAACCAGATTGTTCAGCGGTGCATGAAGGAGGCCAGGAGGAAGGCTGAACAAATGGAGTTCTACTTGGATGAGATGGTGCGGACGTACAAGGATATCATGGTATTTTATGGCGAGGATCCCACGGACGAGAATGCTCGCCGAGACTTCTTTGCCAAGTTGGCATCGTTCTTAGGAGAGTGGCGCAAGTCCAGGGATAAGAACGTGCAGTACGAGGAGCTTCGAAGGCGGAACGAGGCATCCATGGCACGCAAGCGTGCACAACTCAAAGCCAGCAACACCTCCAACGAAGGCGGCGGCACCACATCGTCAAATACTGGCGCCATGGATTCGCTTCTCGAGAAGCTCCGGGCGGCAGCGCCACAAGCACGGGATCAAAGAGATCGCCGTCGGCGAGCACGCCTCAAGGACCGCCACCAGGTTCGTGTGGCATCGGGCCAAAATATTCCCGAAGTGAACGAGATACCCGAAACGGAGACAGGCCAGCAAGGCAAAGGGGAGGCGATTGAGGAAGAGGGCAACCCCAAGAGCCCTGACGGCGCGCCCCGCGAAGGGGAGGATGATGTTGCTGACCGGGCGGCAGCGCTACTGCAAGGCATGCGCGGTGGCGACGGTGCGGACGATGACGACCCGGAGAGGAGAGAGAGTCTCAGGAAGGCGAGAAGGCAGACGGCAGAAGAGGAGCGCAGACTCAGGAGGAGGAGGAGGGACAGGACCGCAACAAATCAGTCCGAGGATGGCGCCAATGAGAGTACAATCGCAGAGGAGGAACAGGCGGCGCCGGTGACGGAGAGCGCACCGGCGGATCAAGAGAAGGCATAGACACGTGGAGCGAGCATCAGCAACGCGCATATACCATGTCGCAGTACGTAATGTCTAGAATCACACATAAGCAGAAGGCTTGGTGGATTTTGGTTTGAACCTATTTAGAGTGGTGACAGCATGGGATGGCGAAGTGGTGGGTGGTGGGTGGTGGCCTTGCTGATGAGTTATACATTGTAATCTCGACCATTTGCACGCTCTATTCTGTGTCTTTGTCTTTGCCCTGGTGTCAATTCTCTGAATTATTCTCGTCAGATAGCGGGAATTCCCGTCAGGAAGCAGAGTGCGTTAGTCATGGATATCATTAGTATTGTGCAGTAAAAGCTCCAGAACGGCAATGAATAACCAAGACGCTGTTGACCCCAAACTCCTTATCTCATAGACCCATTACCGCGACGGGCTCAGAGGACGGTTAAACCCTCCCTGGCGGTTCATGTACTGTCTATACTCCAACTTCTTGCCCTTGTGCACAGCTCCCACGTCGTTGCCCGCGACCTTCTTGCCCTTGGTGGAGCCGAACCCACCAAAGCCCATCATGGCCTTCATGGCGGCCATTTCATCGTCCTCCTCCTCTTCCTCCTCTCCGCCTGCTGCTGTTGATGCTGGTGCTGGAGGAGGCTTGCGGCCGTCATCCTGGTCCATTGGGGGCGGGCTATCACGATGTCGACGACGGTCGGGGAGGGATGTTTTCTGGTCTTTGGTCCCATCAGCGCGTGATGGCGGCGGCGAGGCAGAGCGGCGGGAAGATGGCGGCTCTTTGGATGAGATGTCAGTAGCTGTAGGTTGAGTAGAGGGTCGAGGTTGGTGTGTGGTACCTCTGCGATCCCAGTCATCATCATCTCTTCTGCGATCGCGACGCTCCCTGTCGTCGTAACGTCCGCGGCCGCCTTGGTCCCGGTCCCGTTCATTGCCGCGGCCACCTCGTCCTCCTGGTCCTCGGCGTGGGCCTGGCGATCGAGAGCGGTCTCTTGGGCCTCGACGGTCGCCTCTGTCGCGTGAGCGCGAGCGGTAGCTCCTGCGGTCGCGGTCTCTGTCTCTGTCGCGGTCTCGGTCTCGGGGGCCGTGTCTATCTCTCCGGTCTGGGTTGTCCCAGTGTGGGCGGCCCTCTGGTCGGCGTGGGTGCCGTGAGTCGCTCATCTTGTGGTGAGAATGATGTGGTGGTGATTTTGGATGGTGTGAAGTTGGGAGGTTTCCGGGATTCTGGGACCCTGACGCATATGGATCTTTAGCTCGCCAGCTCTAGCCAATCGCACGCCCGTGGCGCGACAGTGGCAGGCGCACCCCGTCGAAAAAGAGAACCACAGCACTAAAGCTCCAAAACACGATACAATCAATCTTGGAGGGCAAAAATAAAAAGGATAGCAAGATCAAAAAAATGATTTGATGTATAGGAAAAGCCCGATGCGGGGGTCGAACCCGCAACCTTGAGATCGTGTGCTCGTAAGAGTCTCACGCTCTACCTTGAAGGGGGTTAGCCGCAGTTGCTTCAAGGTGTTAGGGATTGTACTAACCGATTGAGCTAACCGGGCGGTTGCTGATGTCGTCGGGAGGGTATAACGATGTCTATATGGTTGAGCTGGGAGAAAGTGGGTAGGGGAAGAAGCTTCATGCCGAAAGGTCCGAATCAAGATCGTGTGGGAAGCTCTATATGGCCCCGCCATCGTGGGTCGCGTCACGCGTCCTAAGTACTTCGGATGGAGTGTTCACGACTCGCGAGGTTCTTTTTCCAATGGACCTACCCTGAACCCCTGGGTTGCTTCAATCAGTATGCAGACATTACGGTGTTGGTTAAGTATATTCCTAGTAATCCGTTGACAATACCTCTATGAACCAGCTGGTAGATCAAAATATCTGTTCAAATTCACGAAGATATTATATGAGATGAGTATTGGCAGTACCAAATTATTACTGTAAGAATAATTAAAATGCTATTCATGGTTATTCGACCTCTGGCCCCCCCATAGACTATGCAAGAGGTTGAGATACTAAAAAGAACACAGCCTTAGACAGAATCATAAAGTGGTTACTGAACTAATATTAAGGCATTTGTAATATCCGTATGAGTACTTTCAAGAACTAGGAATACTGACAAGCAGATGGGAATGATAAAAATTCAAAAAATTGGTAAAAAAGAAAGTTCGCTGGAAAGCTCTTATTATAGGAATAGCCCGATGCGGGGGTCGAACCCGCAACCTTGAGATCGTGTGCTCGTAAGAGTCTCACGCTCTACCGATTGAGCTAACCGGGCAATTGTTGAAGTCTGTGACTTAATTTAATTCTATAGACGAGAAACCTTGACCCGTGCCAAAGCCTGTTCTCAAATTCTATTAAAATCGAAAACCTTGCGTTCTCAAGGCTAACAGGTCTTTGTTTGTTCTGCATACCCCTAGGTTACCTTTTGCTCTTGCCATGATTTGTTCCAATAAATATGGCTATTCGCCAATTGTTTCCGCACAGGCAGGCCCGATCATGTTTGCCTGGCTGTGTTTGGCAGGGGCTTGACACCTGTACGCTGGAAGCTGGGGGGCAACTGCAGGCTTGCACTTCACACCTGCCACACCACCCACTTCACCACAGGCAGTCCTTCCCACCTCGATCAATCCAATGGTCCGCTCCTTCTTCCCAAATTTCTTTAGCTTCTTCTGGTCCTAGCTCAAAGGAGCATCGAGTGGAATTGGCCTGGGAGGAACGATGACCAAACTAAGTCAATTGGTGACTGCGGCAGTCCTGGCGCTGGGCGTCTCAGCTGCGGATGAGCCTGTCCTGACCAGCGAGATTGGCCGCCAGAACAACCAGAGCCTGCTATGGGGCCCCTACAAGCCGAACTTGTACTTTGGTGTGCGCCCGCGCGTGCCCAAAGGGCTTTGGACGGGGCTGATGTGGGGAGGAGTCAACACCTTTGATGAGGTTCCGAGTAGGTCAATGTCGGTGCTGAGGACAGGTTGAAGCTACTGCTAATGCGACCCCGTGCAGATCTTCGATACACCTGCGAGCAAAGCGAAGACATCCACGGATACGGATGGGACGAGTACGATGCGCGAGTCGGAGGCGTTCAGTCGATACACGACGAGGGGAACCACATCGACATTACGACCTCTTGGGTGAAGATACCGGGCGGCGCTCACGGGGGCAGCTGGGCTGCCAGGATTAAGGGCGAGCTTCAGAAGGGCGCACCAGTGACTACCAAGACCAACATCTTCTACTACATTGCCCAGGAGGGTGAAGGCGAGCTGGCAGCTGAGGGTCAGGGCGGCCAGTTTGGCTTCGACGGCGATGTGAGCTTTAAGGGCAAATCTGAAGCTCTCGGCGACTACTCGATTGTTGTTACGAAAGGTGAAGGGAACCACCCCACCAGCGACTTTGAACTTCTAAAGAATCGACGTGGAGATACCACCCTCGTCCGGAGCTCTGATGCGGCCGAGGACATCCAGTGGCAGGCAAAGGCAGTCTTGTTCATGCAGCTGCGGGAATCCGTTGAGGAGGTCCAGAACATAATTGATCCGCAGAACCCCCCGCCGCCGTGGCAGGTTTACCGCCTGCCGTCTCGTCCTGGCAGCGGAAATGTTCAAATCGTGCAGAAGACGTTTGAAGGGCCGTTCGAGTTTGATGTCATCTTCTCGTCGGGTTCCGCAGGCAAGGAAATTACCTCGGATGATGTGACCCGGGAGATCAAGACGACGTCGCAATCCTTTGGAGAGCGCTTCGCACGTGTCTTCGATCTCAAACAGCCGTTTACTGCCGACAAGTACCAGAAGTTTGGCAAGAGCATGTTCTCGAATCTCCTTGGCGGTGTTGGATACTTCTATGGCCAGCAGGTTATTGACCGGTCGTATGCGGAAGAGTACGAAGAGGAGGGCGAGCGGTTTTGGGAGGAGGCTGAACAGGCGAGAGCACGCAACAAGCAGCAGCTGGAGGGGCCGTATGAGCTCTATACCAGTGTTCCCTCCCGACCTTTCTTCCCTCGCGGATTTCTGTGGGACGAGGGCTTCCATCTTGTCCCAATCGCTGACTGGGATATCGACCTCACCCTCGAGATTGTCAAGAGCTGGTACAACACTATGGATGAGGATGGGTGGATTCCCCGGGAGCAGATTCTCGGAGACGAAGCTCGAAGCAAGGTCCCCCCAGAGTTCCAGATTCAGTATCCTCACTATGCCAACCCTCCGACCCTCTTCCTCATTATTGAGAGCTTCATGGAGCGCCTGCGCCAATCGAATGCTCCAGGCACAGAGAAGCTCAACAAAGACAGTGACTTGTACACGGCGCATCTCGACAACCACGAACTCGGCGAGGAATTCATGCGAAAAATCTACCCTCTCCTTCGACGACAATACGACTGGTTCCGCAAAACACAAAGGGGCGAAATTAAGGCGTATGATCGCGAGGCGTTCTCCAAGAAGGAGGCGTACCGGTGGCGTGGCCGTACCGAGACGCACATCCTCACCAGTGGGATTGACGATTACCCTCGAGCACAGCCACCTCACCCTGGTGAACTGCATGTTGACCTCATGGCATGGGTAGGCCTGATGACAAAGTCTCTGATGAACATTGCCCAAGCGCTTGGCAACGAAGATGATGCGGCAGAGCTCAAGAAAAATCTCAACGCAATTGAACACAATCTCGATGACCTACATTGGTCCGAAGAGCAGGGCTGCTACTGTGACGCCACTATCGACGACTTTGAGGAGCACAAGCTTGTCTGTCACAAGGGATACATCTCCCTCTTCCCCTTCTTGGTCGGACTGATGAAGCCGGGCGATCCTAAGCTTGGGAGGATCCTCGATCTGATCGGGGACGAGAATCACCTGTGGAGCCCCCACGGCATCCGTAGTCTTAGCAAGCAGGATGCTTATTATGAGACTGGCGAGAATTACTGGCGCAGCCCCGTCTGGATGCCAATCAACTACCTCATAGTCTCCCAACTCCGAGTGAGCCAACGGCCCCCCCCCCCCAACCATCCCTCTAGCCCCAAGCTAACATGCGATAGAACGTTGCGACGCAGGCCGGGCCACAGAAGGCAAGGGCTCGAGATCTCTACTCACGCCTACGCAAGAATCTCGTTGAAACCGTGTACAAGAGTTGGGAGGAGACTGGCTTCGCGTGGGAGCAATACAACCCCGAAACGGGGGCTGGACAGCGGACCCGGCACTTTACCGGCTGGACGAGCCTGATCGTTAAGATCATGGCCATGGATGATTTGAGCGAGGAACATGTTAAAGACGAGCTTTAGCTTTGAGGGATACGAAGCGTTGCAAGCGACCAAGGCGGATAGATGAGCAGTGATGTCCTTCTGCCTCTAGATTTTGCACTTGTTGATCTATAGATGGCATGGCAGGTACCAAAAAAAGAAGCACGTGCCACTTTCGAGGTGGCACGTATACGCCCCTGACTAGGCTCGGTGATTGCGCGTCTACGTATATCTACGGCGTATGAAACACGGCAGTGACGGCTCTACTCGTATGGGGCAACACGCCCTGTTTGGCGGGCTGCTGGGTCGCTACTCGTACCTGGGGGGCGGCGTGGATAGCCGGAGGGATCCGGGGTCTACGAGTACCATACCGGAACGAGTGGTGGGCGCGGGAGCGGACTTTGCGGAGATGTGAGGTGATGCTATTCCGGGGTTACGCTAAAATCCCCAAGGGCCTTTTTACGATCTCGTATGGGAGCGCCCATGTGGCCAAGAACGGTGATGATTCATTTTTTGAGACACGGGTCGGATGCAGATCCGAGGCGCGTCAGATCATCACAATGACCAGATGGCTTGGCCGGCTCGAGCTACCGGGGGAAGTGAGCCTCGACGCAAATATCTCCTGTTATATGGTGGTGCACATGGTGGCGCACCTACAGTGGGCGATCCTGTGGTTACACAGTCCAGAGCGTCGGGTGCGGCGGTGCGGCACTCGGGATCCCATGAAGACGGCAGCCAAAATGGCTGACGCGCGTCTATGGACCAATGAGAGGCCAGGAGGATCTGGGATGCTATATTTACCCCGCGCTTGTAGGCGCTAGCGGGTGAACAGGTGATACAGGACGGAGACTGGCCGGCTGGATGATTCCGACAGGCCGCTGCTAGCTACTCGTAGGTGCTAGTAGGCACAGGGATCCCAGAATGGGACATGGGGAGGATGGCGCAGGAGGAAAGGATGAATTCTATTTACGAAGATGGGATTTTTGTGAGATGTGAGACAGGTTCTGCTGCGTGTTCGCCCAGCGGCAGGCGGGCGATCTTCTATTCCCCATGCGTTCCAAGATTCCGTCCACGGGTCCCGCTGGGCGCAGAGCTCAGTGCTGAGGCAGTGAGGCTGCCCACTGAGCAGACCCCCATCCAGCGACCACCACCTCGCCTCTAAAACAGTGCCCCATGTAGCGCTGTAGCGCTGTAGCGTTGCCATATGGTCGGTGCTCTCAGGGCCCGCCACACACCTCATGGAGCGGTTCCAGGCGGACTTGACAGCCTGGACTTACCGAAAGATGAAGAAAGGCAATCGCGAAATGCCAATCGAAGCGATGCAAACGTCAAAAGGCGGGAACGAGCGGAAACTGACGGCTCCTCCGACCCGGTCGGACCAGGCAGAAGCCCAGAAGCCAACGGCGATGACTCAAATCATGTCGGTAGATACGATGCCAGCGAGTGGTAGGTCTTCCATGGCGTCACGTCCCGTCATCTAGGCGTGTCGTCCATGTAGTAATAGGACTTGCAGTACTAGTACCTTAGGCCTATCCAGATGTAGGCGTGCTGACTCAACCGGTACGACGGGTCGGGGCCCCCGGCGTGGCAAAGACATGGCGAGCTCAGTGTTTGGTAACTCAGTGCTGCGACTGGCCTAGGCATGCTGGTCCAGGGGCGGAACCATGATCTGGACCCCGGGTATTCGGAGTCTTGGATAATCAATCGGATTGCCTACTCGTACTCGCAGCTACTATAGGCTACTGTGCGTTCGTACAGTCCGACACATAATACGCTCCGAGCAAACCCCGCCACCAAACAAGGCAGTAGTACAGTAGTACCACCAAGGCAGGACCAAGCCACACCAAAATCCCCAATGTCGAACAGGCCACGTGAACCGAACCGGCTGCCGTTGACGACATCTTGGATGGACGGAGGGTCGCGATTGGCCTGGTGACGGTCCAGGGCCGATGCTGCCGAGATATTTTGGAGCATTTGGAATTGTTTGGAATTGTTTGGGATTGGAATGTTCCTTGCATTCGCGGAGCCACGAGGAAGGTCTTGGCACCGCTACTGGACAGGACTGGGGAGGCCAGGCGAGGCCAGGGGCCCAATATGTCAGCACAATGGAGACAGACAGCATAGTACCAGAATAGGAAATAAAGCGAGGCGTAAACTGCGCCGCAACGCGCTCGAATTGGGAACTATGAGTCCTGGCCCTCTTCGCCGCCTGTGGTTGGTTTGTCTGTTCCTGCTGACTGAGATTCTAGCACTGCAATGAGGCCATCCAGTCCGCACCGCCTCAGCCCTACGGCCACAATCTACACACCCCTCGCCTCCAAAGCAGCGGCCTCCAGCCCAAGAGGCCAGGAGCGTGCGCCGGATTGGACCGTTTGCAGTCTCCTCTGTGGCCGTCACTCGGCGAAATTGAGTTGGGGCCCATCTCGTGGATTTGAAACCTGTGGGTCGGGTATGAGGCTGAGGAGGAGCCGTGGTGACATGGAGGCTTGATATCGAGTACCGAATATCCGTGCCATATGCACTTCTACTGTATATAAGGCGTCCACGATGCCAGAATCCAAACGTCTTTCTTCACTACAGCAAGCACTACAACAATCACAGCAACATACAAGACTCTTTCTTCTCTCTCAGACTCGACTGTCTAATACTCTACATCATCCATCTCGCACTCAACTTTACACCACACTACCACACAACCACAACCACCACGCCTCAACCTCAACCACCACGCCTCAACCTCAACCTCAACCTCAACCTCAACCATCTTCACAATGGCCGCCTTCACTCTCTCGTCCGCCCCCGCCGTCCGCAACTTTGGCCGCTCCGGCTACAACAAGGACGACGACGACACCACCAAGGGCAACAAGGGCCGCTCCACCGACTACTCCTCTGACACCACCGCCCTCCTCGACTTTGGTCGCTCCGGCTACAACAAGGACGACGAGGACGGCAAGCCCAAGAAGAACGACGACGAGGGCCGCTCTGGCTACAACTAAGCTGGCCCTGGCCCGCAATTCTCAACGGGAGCATGGCCATGGCGTTCTGCATTGTTCAAAGGATCATCAGCAAGGGATTAAAAAAAAAGGGTATCGGAGCAGGTTGGATTCATTTTGTTTTTCATTGGGTCGGAATGGTATAGACTGTCTCGCGCTGGGATGTGAGGATCGGAGTTGTTGTTGTTCGTGGCTTCATCATAGACTTCTAGAGATCACCGGAGGATCACTCCTAACCGCATAGATGGAGGATGCGTTGGTTGGATAGATAGACCAAGAGCTCGCCGCTCAATATTATTACTTCCCCACACAGAACCTGAAGAATCCGCTGTTAGCATCGCGTAGCACCACGATCCATTTGGGAGCAACTTACTTCTCAAACACCACGCCCAACACATCTTCCACATCGCCGCCCTCCCCTCTTCCTGTGATGCGCGCGAGGCAATCCGCCGCGTACCGGAGGTACTCGGCCGCCAGGACCGTGTCTGCGTCCCTGTCCTCGCCTTCGCCAGGCTGCGCCTCGTCCATGAAATCCTCCAGGTGCATGCGGCATTTGACGAGCAGCTGTCGCTGTCGCTCCGTCACGCCTAGCAGGTCTTGCAGATCAACCGGCATCTCTGTCATTTTGGAGAAGGATCCAACGAGGGTGTTGATAAGTCCCTGAATGCCACCTGGGTCTGTGCCCGTCGAGTTATTCGCCTGTGCCTCCCTGCAGGATATGGTGACAAAATCGGTCGCTGCCAGGTCAGCGCTTTTCGCAGCCGCTGTCTCCCGGAAGTCGTCAAGCAAGGCATTGAGCTCGGATAAATCCACGGCATCTGCCTTGTTGATCACAACCATGCATGCCTCTGCCTGGGCCGCAAGGTCGAGCGTCTCCTCATCGTAGTAGATGAAGTGGCCATCCGCACCCTTCTCGACAGAGGCCAAGACGATGACAATGTCCGACTCCTGTGCCTTCTGCTTCGCACGCCTAATTCCCTCCTCCTCAACAAGTCCAATTGGGCCGGCATTCAAGCCTCCATTCGTGGTAAGTGAAGCCTCGGAACGGAAACCCGCCGTGTCGGCAAAGGAACACAGATACCCCCGGATATCAAGGCTTGCCTCGACAATATCCCGCGTGGTGCCCGCCTCCCCAGACACAATCGACGCCTCTCTCCCCACGACGAGGTTCATCAGCGAGCTCTTCCCCACGTTCGGCGGCCCCAGCAGCGCGATGCGGATCCCGTTGCGCAGCAGCTCGCTCCGCTGGCTGCCCTGCTCGTGCAGCCGTATCCCGCGGAGCATGCCGCCGACCTGCGCCGCCACGCTGGCGAGCAGCTCCGACTGCGGCTCGTCAAAGTGCTGGTCCTCGGAGAAGTCGATGAGCGCCTCGATCTCGCCGCGCGCCTGCAGCAGCTGCTCGCGCCAGGCGTCGTACGTGCGGCCCAGCGCGCCCGAGTTGCCGCGCACGGCGGCCCGCCGCTGCTGCTCCGTCTCGGCCGCGAGCGTGTCGCTGAGGGACTCGATCTGCGCCAGGTCGAGGCGGTCGTTGACGAACGCGCGCTTGGTGAACTCGCCGGGCTCGGCGTACCGGACGCGCCGCTGTGCGGCGGCGGCGGTGCGCGGGATGGCGGAGAGGACGGCCTTGACCGTCGCGGGGCCGCCGTGGACGTGCAGCTCCAGGACATCTTCGCCCGTGACGGTCTTGGGACCGGGGAAGTAGAGCACCAGGGCTTCCGAGTCGAGGACGGAGGCATTCTGCGAAGGAGGTGCTGGATCAAAGAGCGTGCGCACCGCCGCGTATCTAGGCTTAGGGACAGCTTTTGACGGGCACAGAGCCTTATATATCTAGTAATCTCTTCTCAGTAGTAGTTCTGGGAGTAGACGTTGAGAGACTCACATCAAGACATGATGGCCCGGATATGCGGATCACGGCGATACCGGCTTTCCCTTGGGCTGTTGAGAGAGCATAAATGGTGTCGCCAATGGCCGGAAAGCCGGATGAGCTATAGCATCTATGAGGAATAGGCCATGGAGATCGGCATGGCGACAGGTCATGCCTATTGGACCATACCGATGGTAATAGCCTGGTCCATCGAGGCAGACTCTGGGGCTGGGTGCGCAGCAGACTCCCGACGTGGACGAGTCTTCTCGGTCGGAGGCTGCGCTGCAGCATCGACTGCGGTTGCCTGAATAAGGCGTAAGAGATGAAGCCCAGTATGAAACGAATATCGATGGGTGTGAGCGAGATGAGTCGAAAGGATGAGACGCGGTGACAAAGCGCGTCGAAAATCTTTTGATGACGTGGGGGTTCGCAGGTTCCCCAGATTTTGGTAGTTTATGCTGCACTAGGTATCTTCTCCGCAAGCCCCTGGGATTACCACTGCCTCCCGTCAGTTTGTTATGCTGCCATCATCATTCACGAGCATAGGTAAGCAAAAATACGCATTTTGAATGACCCTATTTGCTGTGCCTGTTGAAATGAGCAGCTACATTTTTCCTCTTTAGGTTGACCTGTACCACATAAAAGCGCCATTGCTCTCTCTACCTAGCCTCTGCCCCATGCCGATCCAATCTAGCCACCTCACTCAACTTAAGCCTTGGCAAACGAGTCGATGAACTTGGCCAGCTTCTCCGCTCCCTCCAGCGGGATGGAGTTGTAGTTGCTGGCACGGATGCCGCCCACGCTGCGGTGGCCCTTGAGGCCCGTCAGCCCCAGGGCCGTGCCCTCCTTGAGGAAGGCCTTCTCCGAGCCGTCCACGTCGCCGCCCTTGGTCACGCGGAAGCAGATGTTCATCCGCGAGCGCACCGACTTGTCGGGGACGACCTTGTACACGTCCGGGTGCGCATCCAGCGCGCTGTAGATGAGCTGGGCCTTCTTGTCCGAGACGGCCTCCTGGCCCTCGACCTTGTTGGGGTATGAGCGGAGCAGCTTCTTCAGCACCTGGCCGGCAATGTAGACGCTGTGCAGGCGTCAGTATTGTCTTTGCCTCTGCAGCCCAGCTGCCTCAAAAAGATAAACACTTACTCGAAGATGCTCAGGGTGTTGTACAGGCTGTTGTTCTTGGCGATCGTCTCATACTGCAGGATGATGGGCGGGATCGGGAGGCCGACCTTCCTCATGAGCGTGGCCGAGGGCTGGGAGATCTTGGGCGGCAGCAGATCCTTCTTGATGACGACAACGGTAATGCCCGTCGATCCGAGGTTCTTCTGGGCGCCGAAGAAGATGGCCGAGAAGTTGCGGATGGGGATCTTGCGGGACAGGATGTTGGAGGACATGTCGGCGACCACGATGGGGCCCTTGCCGTCCGGCCCGGGCTCGAGGCTCTTGGGGAAGCTGGGGAACTCAACGCCGTCGACCGTCTCGTTGTCGCAGTAGTACACCATGGCGGCGTCCTTGGACAGGCTCCAGGTGCTCTCGTCGGGGATGGTGCCAAACTTGCCGCCGTTGGACTTGCGCGAGTCGGCCGCGATGTTGACGTGCTCCGGGCCCAGCAGCCGCGCCGCCTCGGCCGCGGCCTTCTGCGACCAGCCGCCCGTGACGAGGTAGTCAAGCTTGAGCTCCTTGTCAATGGTAGTGCGCAGCTCCTGCATGAGAGCGGGCTCGTTCAGGCAGTCCTCGTCCGACCTCTTGAGCTCGCCAAAGATCTCCAGGCGCTTGCGGGCGACCCAGGAGCCGACAAAGTTGTACATGGTGGCAGCGAACTCGCCAGAGCCGCCGCCCTGCATGAAGAGCACCTCATAGTCGTCGGGGATGTCGAGGTACGAGGCAAGGTCGGCCTTGGCCTCGTTGATGATGGTGTTGGCCAGCTCGGAGCGATGGGAGTGCTCGGCGATGCCCAGGCCCGTGTCCTGGTAGTTGAGCAGAGCCTGGGCAGCCTGCTCGAGCACGTCGGTGGGGAGCAGGGCGGGCCCGGCCCCGAAGTAGGTGATGTCTGATCTGGAAGGCATGTCTGTTGAAGCTCTTTATGCGTTGAGTCTGATGATGCTGTCTAGATAGAAGTGGCCCCTGTCTGAACTTTGAGTGAGATGGTCAGTGAGTCACAGAGTACAATCAGCGCAGTGGTGTCCCGGCGAGGTCGTCGTAGCTGGGCAGAGGAGGGGGTAGCGAAGTAGAGGGCGATTAGATGAATTATATTACAAGAATGCTGCTTCAAAGGATATGCACCAATGTTCTGAGCTGGCCAGTCATTGAGGATGGTAGACTTTTTACTCCGCACCACTGGCGCCATTGCGTGGGATGGCGCCGGCCTCGGAGGTAGAGGCCATTGACGCAGACCAGCAGCTTTGCCGTCGAGAGACACGCATTCGTCTCATGCAACTAAATACATACATGCTCAGAAACAAGGGAAGAGTAAACAATGACATAACTCTACAGAATTGGGCTCCCATCCTTCGGTTGCGTCTGTCGGGCAGCTCGTAGTGGACTTATGGTGGGGTGCTGGGCTGCAGGCACTGGAGGTGCTCACCTTGACGTCTTCAGAACGACAATCCCCTGAGAAATGCCTGGACATGGATATAAGCGGAGCACATGAATCAAAGCTACTTCAGCACTTGGACGAATACAGCGCATACATCTCAAATGCCACATTCAATAAATAAGTACGAAGTAAGGTCTCGTCAGTCAATGACGATCGTGAGGTGGGGGTTGCAGAATCCGATGGAGGGGCAATTCCGGTCCCTGCAGTTGTCCTTCTTGCTAACCCTATACCTTATCTCTAGGCAACCCGGTCGACTCTGGGGTCAACTATGCTAAGGGATATACTTGCAAATTGCATTTCTCTAATGAAGAACAGTGCCATCATATTGATTAGCTATTCGTTTTTGAGAAACATTTTATATCTAGCAGGGATTTGAAGATGATTGTTGTAGGGAGGCTGCATAGTGGGATGGGTACTAACAGTTCAAACTCAGTACTATTGACTTGCATTGTATTCTTCGCTTGATAGGAAGAGCCTTCAAGAAAGGCTCGTATACATATAGAATTGTTTTCTACGCTAAGCTAGCTTTGCTATACTTTTGGGACCTCTGTCCAGGATTGGGACGCGACGTGAATATTGGCGAAGCCTTGAGGCACCGAGTTTGGTCTCCATCGTCTCAGGCAGGGGAGCTCTTTTGGTTTGGCCGCCCCACCAGGCTCGATGGGTGCCAACCGTGTCGGAAAAACTACGGGCAACGCAGCTCCAACGTCTTCGGCAGGTCCACGCCAGGGCGACGCAGCTGGAGCTGCCTGGTCGGAGGTCCATCATCATCCATCCATCGACGTGCTACCCCCCCTCCACGTCGCCATCACCAACCTGCCCGACTGAACTTGGTACAGCGACAAATTCACAACCGCCACCATGTTCAGAAACAACTACGATAACGACTCTGTCACATTGTACGCTGCCTAGGCCCCCATGTGCTCACCCGCCCCCGCCAGGTAGCTAACTGAACCTAGCTCGCCCCAGGGCCGAATATTCCAGATCGAGTATGCCGGCGAGGCCGTCAAGCAGGGCTCAGTAGTCGTCGGCATTGCCAGCAAAACCCATGTCGTCCTCTGCGCCATCAAGGCACGTCTCCGCCATCCTCTCTCCCAACCCTCCCCCGCCGCGAATCTCACCGACCGGTATATGCTAACATGCCCCGACTCTGCAGCGCAACGCCGAGGAGCTGTCCTCATACCAGAAGAAGCTCTTTACCGTCGATGAGCACTGCGGCCTCGCCATCGCGGGCCTCACCTCGGACGCCCGCGTCCTCTCCAACTTCATGAAGCAGCAGTGCCTGGGCCACCGCCTGACGTACGGCCGCGCCATGCCCCTCCGCTCCCTGGTCGACATGATTGCCGAGAAGGCCCAGATCAACACGCAGATGTACGGCAAGCGGCCTTACGGCGTGGGGCTGCTCGTCGCCGGCGTCGACGAGAAGGGCCCCCACCTGTTCGAGTTCCAGCCCTCGGGCATGACGGAGGAGATGGTGGCGTTTGCCATTGGCGCGCGCAGCCAGATGGCCCGGACGTACCTGGAGCGGAACCTGGACAAGTTTGCTGACGCCTCGCGCGAGGAGCTCGTCAAGCACGGGCTCAAGGCCCTCAAGGAGAGTCTGGTGCAGGACAAGGAGCTGACGGTGGAGAACACGTCGGTCGGCGTGGCGGGTGCCAAGGTCGAGGGCAAGAAGGGCATCGAGACGTTCAAGCTGTACGAGGAGTTCGAGGTCAAGGACTGGCTGGAAAGCATCAACGAGAGCCAAGCTGGCGGCGACGAGGCCGAGGGTGAGGGCATGGAGGTGGACAGCTAGATGATAGAAAGCTGAACTACGGTACCTACTGGGATAATGAGCTACGGCGTCGCGGGATCGCTAGATCGTGTACCACTTAGCCGGCTGCGGTTGGACAGCCAAGTTTATGGGTCCATCGAGGGCGAAAAGAGGCAATTAACGAATTTTTGTTCTTTTTTTTTTATTCTATCCTGTCGAAACAAGGTGGCGGTGCTTATGGTATCTAATGCTATGCAATGCCAATGAACGCCGTCGCGACTAAGCAACGCCTGGGGCTTCCCTAGGTAGCCGAAATATGTATCCTAGAACCGAACCTTTCTAGTGGCTCGACCACTTCAACTTGTATGTCCCCTCGGAGACCTTGTACTCTGCCAGCGCCTTGATGGCCTCCTCGGGCGTGGTGGCCGTGACCAGGATGTCCTTGTTGGACGCCTTGATGAAGCCCTCCTCGACGGCCTTGTCCAGCCACTGCACGATGCCGTCCCAGTACCCGTTGATGTTGAGCAGGCAGATGCCGTTCTTGTGGATGCCGAGCTGGTTCCAGGTGGTGGTCTCGAAGATCTCCTCCATGGTGCCGTAGCCGCCGCTGAGGCCGATGAAGCCGCTGCCGGGCCCGCCCGCAAAGACCTCCTCGGCCATCATCTTCTTGCGCTCGTGCATGTCCCGGACGACGGTGGTGCGGCCGTAGGTGGAGTGGTCGGGCACGACCTGCCTGGCCGCGTTGGTGGTCTGGTAGGTGCCGTCGCGCTCGTACTTGACGAGGGCCTCGGGGATGATGCCGTGGACGGCGTCTGGGCCCTTGAGGGCGCAGAGGGTCTTTGCCACCTCGCCCATGAGGCCGACGGTTCCGCCTCCGTACACTACAGGGGGTGACGCATGTCAGCTTGGGGAGCACTGGCTTTTTTGGGGGACGGGTTGGTCTGGACGGTGTGACTCACCAAGGTCAATGTCGTTGGCAGCCATGACTCTGGCAAGCTGGCGAGCGGCCTCCATATGCGCAGGACTCGAGCCGCCGCTGGAACCGCAGTAGACGCAGACCTTTGTGCGAGGGGTGCCGTTGGAGGCGCCGTTGGAGGCGCCGTTCTGGCCCGAAGGCTGCTCCGTGGGGGCTCCGTCTGATGTCATGGTGCGTGGTTAACTGGCCGAAGCGAAGGACAGCAGAAACTAAAATAAGATAAAAAGATTGAAGTAGAAGACTCGAGCCTGCGAGGCACGGAATGCGAAATCTGGAAAAGGAAAAAAAAAGGTTGCGCAGAATGCCAGTGTGGAGGTAGCGCTGTAGGAGTAAGAAGAGTCAGAGGTGAGAGGTGGCGACGTCGTCTTATACCGCATCGATGTTCTCGGTGTGCCGGTGACGGTCTGGAGTACTGACGCAGAGGCTCCACTGCCGACTTGCAAGGCGCTAGCTAGCAAAGTGACGCCCAGGTCCCAAGACCAGCTGGGGAGAGGTGGACGATTGGGTGGGTGGGGATGGACAAGTGAATCGAGAGAGACGCAAAAGAAGCAATGAAGACAGCGTCAGGCATTCGATCGGGCCCGGACTCTGGAAAACAGCGTCACGGGGTTGCAAGTTGGGCCGCATTACTGCGGCGCTGCATAATGCTGTGTCGTTCAGCTTGTCATACTTCACGTCGATGTTGCTGGTGTTGCCCCTCGTTTTGCCCCTCCACCCCTCCACCCCTCCATGATCGATCTCCATGATCTCCATTCCTCCATCCCCTCCACAACGTCCACGTGCGCACCCCTCAGCCTCAACGGGCTGCACTCTTGGGAATATTCTACGCGTAAGGTACCTGATGATCCGCACTATTGGATGCCAGATGTGACTCGTTTCTCGGCAGCATTCCCATGCGAACCCCCCGCCCCTTTTACTTGACCACCGGCCCACCATATCTATTGGACCTTCTTTGACATCTCGTGTGGACCCTGTAGACCGCGACGACCTACGAAGTCTCCTAGTCAAGAGCACATCTAGGCTTCTGAGGGAAGCTCTTTATTTCACCAAATACAAAAACCAATACTTCTACTAGGAGCTCAATAGCCTTCTGGTGGTTGTACATCCACGCTGAACCCCAGGGCCACATGGGCATGTGAGCGCCCCGGTCGTCATCACTTGATCTCTTTTTGTCGCCCATAGCGTGCGTCCATACGAGATGTAACCTTAGAGTCATAATGTCACTGGCTACTAAGAGGGGATGGAATGCAATAGACTCACGGCCGTGTCTGCACTGGAGTGTAAAGCCACAAGACAACGCCCTCCTGCAATCCAGCACGAAAGCCAGCAACAGGAGGACATGAAATTGACAGAGGGAATCTCAGACTGTCCGCTATTAAGGCTAAGTCTTGGTACCGCTATTCTCTGTTTAATATATTAGTAGAGTGGAAGGGGATCCTGGCAGACGATTAGTGTGTAGGATCCTTCTACTAGTAGGCAGGTACTAACTACGTACTTACCTACTACTAACTACCTACTAACTACCTACTAACTACATGTAGAAGTTACTGTCTCCCATCGTTGTGTACTCCTGCTTTTGTTTCCGTGGAAAGGTGCAAAGAGGTTGAAAGGAAGCAGGGGCACCTACCTACCCGATGAAGGACTTTGCTATTGAATGGGTGGCATTCCAGCGAGAGCTTTTATTGTTTTCCCACTCAGCAACTTCAGATATCGATTTGCACGTTACGGTATTCAAGTCCTCCAGCAGCTTTTTGCCCAATCTCTCTACATCAAAGGAAGTCGCCGTTCAGAATGCCGGCTGCAGGATATCGCTTCGATACACCGCCGCGTCTTTTCGACCCGCTAGAACACCTCCCGTACCACATAGTCCCTGACCACCAGTTGGTGGTGTAGAACCCTACAAAGATGGCATTGCAGTTGCAGTGCATGGACTGGAGGAGGGGCATGATTGTACCCGAACACAACACCGTGGTCATAAAGATAGACGGTACCTGTCGCGACAGCACACTCCCCTCTGCGAAGGCTGCATGGGGTGTTTACTTTGGTCCGCAATCCCCTATGAACGCCAGTGGCGTCTTGGACCCCCACCTTAAGCAGACGAGAAGCCGCGCCATGATCGAGGCCATGTGGAGAGCACTGCTCATCATCTACTACCACGTCTCCCGGGATCACTCCCTGGTCCAGATCTTCATCGTCACGGATTCAGATTATCTGGTGAATATCATGACGAGGTGGATCGAAGACTGGATTGACAACCACGGCCGCACCGAGGAAGGGAACCCTGTGCCTTACTTTTCTCTCATCATGCAGTGCCATTGGCTTATCGAGGCTATAACTTCCGACCACGGACCTCACAGGGACATCAAGTTCTGGCTTGTTACGCCGGAAAAGAACACGGAGGCCGACTTTCTTGCCCACCAGGCATTTGATGCACTATACACGCAGTATAATCAGTATCTTTATTCGCCCTACTATTACTAGTCAGGTTAGTATCAAACTGGATGAAGATGGTAACCTGCTAATGGTGGTAGCTTTGTCAATGGAATCACTTCCTGGGCTGGCTCCTTGTGGCTCATCGGCGACAAATCCCTCCCAATTTTGATAGCATATGCACCCTGGCTCCCACGGCGAAGAGTCCCAATGACTCTGGTAGTGGTAACGTGTGACATTTTGACACAAAGGCCATAGAGAGGCCATTGGGGAAATTCTGAACAAAAGATTCATAACAGACAGAAGTCTTGGTTAGAAAGTTCTAAAGTAAGGCACAAGGGAAATTGGCTCTCAAATAAACATTATGCTTATCATTAGTGATGCTGATGATCTACGGCTCCTACACTGGCGTGACTGTAGGAGGATCTATTGGATCTCGACACTGGTCAGAGCCATTACACAGCTATCTGGACTACGGACATGAAGTATTCGCGGTCAACGGCAAATGATTGTGATGTTCTTGCTCGCCGGTGGTGATGCAACGAATAGCTCAACCACCGACGTCGTCGCTGTCGTCGTAGATAGCTTTGAATTAAAGGATAGTTTAACATATTCTCCGTGGAAGATAAAGACGTATTGTGGATATTTAGACGCATGGGGTCAAGGGATGATAACCGGGGTCTTCGGTAGGATCGAATGACCGCTACCCCCCGATCCGAGTTGGGACAGTATATCCCATCCGCGAAATTTTCATTCATGAAATGGGTTTGAATATAGTACTTTCGAACTAATCTCTATATTTTCCATGGCTAGTGTTATTGATACGAGTTCTATAAACGGGAGGTTGCCTAAGTATTCAGTCAGCATAAACTAGAAGCAGCTCCCCGGAACCCTTATAGCATTCGTATCCGCATCATTCCGGGATACTATCCGTAATACTACTAGGAGTGGTTAGAGATAGAGCCGGCCGAACGTTAGGCCGAGCCTTTAGAAAACTCGCTTAGTGAAGGTCGGGATGCGAGGGGAAATTGGGGCAGTTGATATACCCATGTACGGAGTAGGGCAGAAACTTATGTCCTTTCCTAATCTAGTCGTGGGCGTTCCCGTTAGTCGTTGGCGCTTAGTTGACCGCTCCCAGGGGGCGATACCCCCTGGCCACTCAGTTTCCTTTAAGCTAGTGGGTATCATTATGTACTATAGTAGTACCTATTGGGCTATTAGTGGTTGGGCGCGGTAGATGCTGACTTTGGGCCTGTGGCAGATCTGGGGAAGCTACAAGGCAGTACTCATGCAACACCCGACCAACAACGCAAATCCGCCAAGTTTGAATTACTGAAGCTCCATGTCTGGAGAATCCTGTTTGATTCATGTTCTCGCAGCCCTGGGCTTCCGCAACCATTCAGACGAGAACACCACACCACTGACACCAGTGCACGACGCATCAGTGACAGCACCCGTGTCAGACTAAAATGACCAGCATGCATGTCAGCAGCCTTACGCGCCAGGATGCAAGGATAAAATCCTTCGCGTCGGCCCTGCCAGGCTGGCAGTCGGTAGAGTGGACGGACATCCATCATAATAAGCAGGGACCAGCCGCTCCTTTCCTTGATCGTCTGGATCCCCGAAATTCGAATCCTCACCGTCCGTCTGTTAGTGCCGCTGCCAGGTCGCAGACGTAGTTGTGTGAACGGGTGAAAACCATCGCGATGACTCCCGACAGCCTGCTCCTGGCAGTCCTGGGCAGTGCCCTGTTCCCCTCGGCTGCCCACGCCGCCGTCCAGTGCTACAGCGTCAACGGCACCCGCTCCGACGACAGCCACGGGCCATGTGACCCAGACGCCGAGTTCAGTGCCTGCTGCGCCCTGAACAAGTCGAGGCCCGACATCTGCCTCTCCTCGGGCCTCTGCTATGCCCAGGATGCCAACTACCACGGCCTCATCTATTCCAACGGATGTACCGACCCGACAGGCCAGGCGGACGAGTGTCCCCACGTCTGCCCCGACCGTATGTTCTCCCTCCTGGTTGCGTGATAACGAAACGTGCTTGGGGTGCCTTTGTGTGCGTCTTTGGGAGGCTTCAGTTGCTGACATGCCTTCCTTGGCCTGCCTCAGGGACCAACGACTGGGATGGTGGCCCGGAAGTCTCTGTCTGGAACGTGCTCCAGTGTGACAAGGGCGACTCCTTCTGCTGCCGCGCAGCGACCGACTCGGACAACTGCTGCGACAGCGCGTCCCGGCTGGACATTGGCACCCTGCTGCTCCCCACCGTGACGGAGACGCTCCGTGCCGGCGGGGGCGTGACGGCAACGGCGGACGTGGAGCAGGCGACGGCGACGGAGACGAGATTCGTAGCCAGCGACTGCCCCAGGGACAACACGGCTGTGGTGGGCGGTGCTGTCGGAGGCGCCCTGGGGGCGGCGCTCCTGGCCTCGCTGGGTGTCATCGCGGTCATGTGGAGGCGCAGGCCGCAGGATCCAGCACCAGCCGAGTACGCGTATCCTGGAGGCGGCCCAGCGGCGGCCGAGTACACCTATTCCGGAGATGCGGCAGCGGCGGGCGGGTATATCTACTCTGGAAACCCGGCGGCAGTGGCCTCGCCTGCTTCGAAGGGATATGCGTCGGCGTATGATGGAGGAGACACTACTACCAATCCTACCCCGGTGACGGAGCTGGAGGCAAGGGGCAGGAGTGAGCTAGTGGGGATCTAAAGAGACATTTTCGGCTATAAAACACGGTGCTGCATTTTGTGAAGGGCACTTCCAGTACATATACACAACCTGTGGGATAATTCCAACCTGGAGAGGTGTTGTTGGTCTGAAGTTTGCGGTCCTTTTTGACATTGTGCTGGCAGGCAGGGTGGACAGTCAGGAGTTGAGTGGCGTGTATATTAATGGTTCCTGCAATTTGATTATGAAGGGAAAATACGGATACGGCTTAATGAAAAAGAAATGTACACTCGCTCCCAGTCTTTCTCTCGTTCTACATACACCATGCACCATCATCCCAAACCCAAATGTCAACCCGATGGCTCTATCACCTTCAACAGTCCATCTACCGCCTGCTTGCCCAGCCCCCCAAGGGTCCCCAAGCCCAGCAGCTGAAGCACACTGATATCAAGACCAAAGGCCTGCCTCCACCAGTTGCGCAGCTCGATGCCCACGAGCGAGTCCAGGCCAAGCTGGGCCAGCGGGAGGTCAATGTCCAGGTCCTCGTCGGACTTGAGCAGCAGACTCATGAGGTGCTTTCCAATCTCGAGGGCGACGTAGCTGACCGTCTCGGGCTTCCGCAGGACCTCGGCGTCGTTCTTGGCCCCCGCCAGGAACGCCTTGAGGCTGTTCCCGCTGGCCGCGCCGTCCCTGTCCTCGCCGGCCTCGCTGATGTTGTGCCACACGGCCATGCGGCTGTCCTTCTTCCACCACGAGCGGCTCTCGGGGCTGCTCAGCGACATGGTCGAGCCGAAGCCGGTGGCGAAGGTGTTGCGGTGGACAAACTCCCGGCGCTGGACGTCCGTGCCGGGCTTGGCGGCCGGGAACGACATGGCGGCCGTCATGGCCTGGATCATCTCCGCCTCGGTGACGCCCGAGTAGCCGTTCTTGATCAGCCGCTGCAGGAGGGCGTCGTCGCGCGCCGCGTACCCCATGTCGGCGACGGCGCCGATGTCGATGGACGACGCGGCGAGGCCCAGGCCGTTCCTGTACTGCGCAAAGGCGTCCAGGAAGGTGTTGGCGCCGGCGTAGTTGGCCTGGCCCGGCTGCCCGTTGAGGCCCGACATGGACGACAGGAAGACGAGGAAGTCGAGCTGGATGCCCATCTCCAGCGCGGCCAGGTGCAGGTTCCACGCGCCACGCACCTTGGGGTCGGAAGCCCGGCTCCACTGCTCGACCGTCATGTTCCTGAAGGCCTCGTCCTGGAGGAGCATGGGGGAGTGCACGATGCCCTTCAGATTCGGCGCCAGCTGGACCGCGCGCAGCACGTCGTCCTTGTCGACCAGGCTGCCCTTGACGAGCACGACCCGGCAGCCCATGCTCTCCAGCTCCCTGACTCTGTCGACATCTTCAGGGCGGTCTCCGATGCTCCGCGAGAGGCAGACGAGGCAGCGGGCACCGTTCTCGACGAGGTGCCGGGCAATGACGCTCGCTATGCCGCCGAGGCCTCCAGCTAGGAGGTAAGAGGCTGAGCTGTCCAGCTTGAGTGCATCGGCGGGCTTCAGAGCGGCTGTGTCCAGGTTGAGCCGGCCGTCTGGGTATCTCAGAGTAAGGACGACCTTGCCCATGTGCTGCCCCTGCTGCATATGTTTGAAGGCATCCTCTGCGGCGGAGGCATCACACGCGACTCGAGGGGCAAGTGGAGCGATGTGCTGCTCCGTCAGGAACCGGGTGGTCGATTTCAGCAGCCTGTTTAGAAAAAGTAAGCTGGTTGTCGTCTTCAAATAGCAGTGGCCCGGGGGGGGGGGGATATGATGTGTACTTACTCCTTGACAGCAGAGGGCTTTCTGGCCATGAGACCATCCAGGTAGACGCCGCTGTAGCTGCGCCCGCCGAGGAAAGACTTCAAGTCCAGCTGGCCGCCGCCGACCATATCCCTCTGCCCGATCTCAACCATCTTGCCGAACTCGGCGACACACTCCCACGTTGCGTGCAGGAGGTTGCCAGAGAGCGAGTTGAGAGCGAGGTCGACGCCGCGGCCGCCCGTCTCGCGCATGATGCCGTCGGCAAAACTGGCGTCCCTGGAGCTGAAGATGCGGTCTCTGGGCAGGCCAAAGGCCTCAGCCAAGTGTCTGGCCTTGTCACCCGTGCCAACCGTGACGTATATCTCCGCGCCCTTCATCTTGGCCAGCTGGAGAGCAGCCAGACCGACGCCCCCGGCAGCACTATGAATGAGGACAGACTATAAAGGTGCGATCAGCTACCAGAGAAGATTTCAAAGAGGGAACCCGTCAGCCAACTTACCTGCCCTGGCTGCAGATTGCCAACGTTGTAGAGGCCTGCAATGGCCGTGCAGAAGGCGGCGGGGATCGTCGCCGCGTCTTCAAACGACAGACTGTCGGGGATCCTCTCGCAGAGCGTCTCGGGCGTGACCAGGTGCGAAGACAAGCTCCCAGCACCTAGACACATGACGCGGTCGCCAACAGCAAGGCTCTTGGCCTGGGGACCGACGCGGGATACGACGCCGCTTGCGTCCAGCCCCAGGCCTCCCTCGGGATACGGGGCAACGCCAAAGACCCCCGAGGCATCCTGTTTTGACGAATACACATATGTCAGTCACTGCGTGTCGTAAAATAGGCTGGGGTGTAGAACGGATCACGTACCTTGGCGCTCAGCCCAGCGGCAAATACCTCCACCTCCACCTCGTCGCCGACGAGCTCCTTGGCGGCCCCTGACACCCACCGCAACGACGACAGGCGGCCAGGCTTCTCCGCCACAAGGGCCACTCGCGCTTCTGCGCTGCTCGGATCCGAAAGCGGCTCGTCCTCCAGGGAGAAGGGGTAGATTCTGGGCACGTGGACGGTGCCGTCCGCAATGACATATTCGTAGTCAGGCCTGAGGAACTCATCCTCCAGCCGGCGCTGGAAGTGGGAGAAGACGTCGATGACGAGGTCCAGGGAGGATTCGAGGCTCTCCACCTCGCAAGTGGCAAAGTCGACGATTTCCTCGTTGCGGATCGACCGCGCCGCGCCGATGACCTGCGAGTACCTCGGGTCGAAGCAGTTCATCTGGCTAGGACGGGTGACCCAGAAGAGGCCCGAGTCTCCGAGGTTGGCCAGGAGGCGCTGGAATAGTTTGAAGCTGTGCTCGTCGGGGTTTTCGAAGAAGGGGCCGGCCTCGTCCAGGAGGCAGATGATGTCTTGAGACGCGGGCAGGTCCTGGCCAAGCTGGCGCCGGTCGACTGCGTAGCCCTGGCTCAGCAGTCGCAAGGCCAGGTCGTTGGAACACCTCTCATTGTCCCTGAACAGGAGAGTGACGGCCTTCTTTGGCTGCTTGGAGCTCACCAATTCTGGCTTCGCAACCATGATGGAGTTGAGCTGGTATGGCTCCTCGGCATCAAGCACCAGCGTGTCCAGACCCTCAAACCCTGCGTCCTTCAGCTCCAACTCCCAGCGAGCGGGAGTGACATATGGCTCATCGGAGCGCCCATCGAGCTCGCCGTACCACCAGTCGTCCAGAAGGCCAAAGATGTAGTTGATCCATTTGGATGCGGAGTGAAGCTCCTGGAGGAGGAGCCTGCCGCTGGGAGCCACGAGCTTGCGAACATGCTTCAGAGACTCGTTGAGGCTGGGGGTCCCGTGGATGACGTTGGTGGCAATGACCAGGTCGTAGGTGTCGTTATCGAATCCTTGCTCGGCAGGGTCCTTGCTGATGTCCAGGGCACGGAACTCGACGTTTTGCTCGTCCTTGAACCGCTTCTTGAGGCTCGCCAAGGAGGTGGATGAGGCATCGGTCACTGTGTACTTGGAGTACAGGGGCTTCCCGATGGGCAAGACGAGGTTCTCTAGGATGCTGGCGGCTGCGCCTCCTATCCCAGCGCCAATCTCGAGGATGCGCAGATTAGGCCTGAGGTGTGCAACGCTGCGGATGAACTCACGCCTGTCGACCGCGTTCCCTGAGGCGAACAGATTGGCGAGGGTGTCGTCAGCCTGGAGGAGCTCCAGAGCGTCGGCCTGGCCAGAGAGCAGCGCGTCGATATTTTCGATGATCTTGTAGAGTCCATCGGCGCTCCCAGCAACCGGCGAAGTAGACATGTGCACTCTCAAGGCTTGGATCCTGTCCATGATGGCTCCATCGTCGAGGTCGACAGCCTGCGCCTGACGACTGATCCAGGCAGCATATCTCTGCACCGTGGGGGAGCCAGACAGGGACGGCGCACTGCCTATGCGCCTCTGCGTGTAGGCCACGCACAGCCTGCCCATCTCATCCAGCAGCGGCGTCCACTCGTGGCGCGCAACCTCTGGCTTGATGAGCTTCGCCGCGTCGAGGAAGTCGGTGTGCGGGCGCCAGCTGACGCGCGCGGTGATGGGGAGATGGTGCTCGCTCTGCCCCCCACCATCCTCGAGGGGCGTGAACCGAGCCTGGGGCATGTCCATCACGAGCTTCCCGTTGGCGATGCACTGGAACCGGCCGCTGATCTCGCCGCTGCCGGGATGGACCTTGGTCGACGCCGTCACCTTCATGTCCGCGTCGGGGGCACCGCGGAATATCGTCACCCTCTCGAGCAGCGTGGGCATGGCTCTCGAGTTGCTCGTGTCGATCTTGCCGCACCGCGCAGCGATCAGACCCGACTGCAGGGCCGCGTCGATGACGGCCGGGTGCAGGTGGTAATGCTCCTCGTCTCCGTTGAGGTCCCTGGTGAGGCTCCCCGCCGCCTTGGGCTCGACCGTCCCCGAGGTGATGTCGTCGAGGCGCTGGAAGCGAGGGCCGTACTCCATCCCCGCCTTGGTCAGGATGTCGTAGATCTTCCTCCTCGCCAGCTTTCGCGGCAGCGGCGCATCGTCGCCAGCCTCAGGGGCTGGCTCGGACGGGCCGGCGCTGACCTGGCCGACGCAGTGCTTCACCCACATCTGGCCGTTGTGGGAGGCGATGGTGAAGTCCCACCACTGGCTGTCGGCCGAGTCGGTCAGGCGCCGAGGGCGCAGGTTGGTCACCACCTCGGTGTCGACGCCCTCGTTCAGCACCAGGGCCTGGCTGAGCACGACGTGGCGGAGGGTGTAGGCGTTGTCCACGCCGCTGACCTGCCGTATGGCCTCGCCAGCCATGGCAAGGTAGCCTGCGGCGGGGAAGACGACGGTGCCCTCGATCTTGTGGTCCCGGATCCAGGGGGCGTCGTCGATGCTGATGAGGTTCCGGAAGCTGGGCTCCAGGCTGGTGCTCTCAAGCTGGAGCCGGCCCAGGAGGGGGTGCTTGGCGAACTTGGGATACCTCCACTCGTACGACATTCTCGACTCGTACCAGTACTCGGTGTCGTGGTTCCAGGGGTAGCGCGGAAGATCGGGGAGACAGGTCCCCTCCGGCGCGATCACACTGTAGTCGATGGAGACGTTGAGCTCGAAGAGCTTGCCAACAGCCGCCAGGAACGACTCGACGCAGTCCTCGTTGCGGCTCATGGCCGATGCGTAGGGGGGCGAGGCAGATGCCTTGGTGAAGATCTGCCTCGCAGGACCAGCCAGCGCCCCATGGGGCCCGACCTCCAGGAAAGCCGGGTTCTTGATGTGCTTCAGCACGCCGGCAACAGAAGGGCTGAAGAGCACGGGGGACTCGAGGTTCTGCTGCCAGTACTTTGCGTCGAGCGGACGCTGCTCTGGCTCTCCGCTGCCGGACACGCTGGAGAAGAAGGGCTTCACCGGTGGCCTTCCCTGGAGATGCTGCCGGATGGACTCGCAGTAGTCGGCTCCCACCTCGCGCATGTGGTAGGAGTGGTAGGCCTTCTCGACCTTGAGCAGCCTGGCGGTGATGTCGGGATACTCCTCCTTGATCCTCGACACGGTAGCCTTGACCTCGTCGGCGTCACCAGAGAGGGTGACACTCTGGGGCGAGTTCTCGCACGCAACGACAACCCTGGGAGGATCCAGGAACCTCTCCACCTCGGCCCAGCCAAGCCCGATGGCAGCCATGGCGCCCTTCCTATTCTGCAGCTTGGCCGCCTGCCCACGCTGGTGCGCACCCACGATGGCCTCCTCCGCCGTCAGGGCGCCAGCGGCGTAGGCAGCAGCCAGCTCGCCGCTGCTGTGGCCCACCACGGCCGCCGGCTCGATGCCAAAGGATGCGAAGAGGTCGACCAGGCCGATCTGGATGGCGGTGCACAGCGGCTGGGAGAGCTCTGCCCTCTGGACGCCCGATGTCTTGGGGGGCTTCTGCAGCTCGCCCTCGATGGTCCACTCGGGGGGCTGGGGCAGCGCCTGCAGGTGCCTGTCCAGCGTCCTGATGGTCTGCTGGAAGCACAGGTCGTCGCGCAGGAGGAGCTCGCGCCCCATGCGAGGCCACTGCGCTCCCTGGCCGGTGAAGACCATGACCAGGCTCATGGGCTGGTTTGGCATCCTGCGGCCTGCAGAGGAGGGGGTGTCTGTCTTGCCGACGACCTTGAAGGCGCGGTGCGTGAGATGCTCTCGTCTGGTTGCGAGCGTGTAGGCCAGGTCGTGGGCCGCGTCTGGCCTCTTGCTGAGCCAGTCCTCATGGTCCTTGGTCATGGTCTTCAGGGACGGGGCGGACGCTGCTGAGAAGAGCAGCAGCTGTGGCTCTGACCCCCGTTGCTGAGCTGCTTGGCTCTGGCCCCCGATGTTGAAGCTGCGTGCCGAGTCTACAATCACGTGCGCATTGGAGCCGCCGAGTCCGAAGCTGTTGACGCTGACTCTCTCATGTCGATCCTCGGGGAACGGCGTTGGCTCGACAGGCACATGCAGCTTCCGCTCCTTGAAAGGGATCCTGGGGTTGGGGACGTTGAACTTGATGTTGGGTGGGATGGTGCGGTTCTCCAGGGACATGACGGCCTTGATCAGAGACACGAGACCGGAGGCGCCCTCGGTATGACCTACGTTGGGCTTGACTGATGTGATGTGAATACCCTTGTCTTCAAAGACGTTGGCGACGGCGTTGGTTTCAATGGGGTCTCCCACAGGGGTTCCTGTTCCGTGGCACTCGAAGTACGCCGTCTTGGAGAAGTCCTAGGGGGATTTCCTTTAGTACAAGGCCAAGAGCTGTCATCTGTAAGCCAGAGGCTCTGGAGGGAAAACTACTAACCGTGATGCCGGCCATCTTGTATGCCTTGCGGATCATGGCCTCGTGGGCCTCGCCGTTGGGGTTGGTGATCCCTTGCGTCTTTCCATCCGAGCTGGCTGTTGCGGCTCTGATAACACCGCGGATCGGGTTGCCATCGCGGATGGCCGCATCCAACGGCTTGACGTAGATGGCTGTGACAGCCTCGCCTCGAGCATATCCGTCTGCGTCGGCAGAGAAGCTCTTGCACGAGCCCTCGGGCGAGAGGATGCCCTTTTCTGTCATGGACTGCGTTGTGCCGGGCGCCATGATTATGGTGCAGCCTGCTACAATGGCTCCATCACAGGTGCCTTGCTGGATGGCAGTGCAGGCCTCGTTGAGACAGGTCAGCGCGGAGGAACAGGCTGTGCGGATCGTCATGCTTCATGTTGGCAGGAGAGGTCAGCGTTCAGCCTCAAAAAGGGGGTGCTCGACTTCGCCAGTCTCAAGCATCTCACCTCGGTCCCTTGAGATCGAACTCATAAGAGATGCGGTTCCCCAGCATCCAGTCATTATACCCGTCGATTCTGTTTGCGCCGTGGGACATGGGATCCCTATTCATCATCTCGCCCCAGTCCTCGCCCATGTTTCCAACGTAGCACCCAATGGAAGCGCCCTACAAAGTCATCAGCAACAGTCGAGTCAAGACGGGCTGGCCAGGCAATGGGTAACCCACCCTGAAGCTGACGTCTCCGGCATCGTCAAAGGCCTCCCTGACTACCTCCAGCAGTCGTCGCTGCTGCGGATCAGCATATTCGAGCTCGGCACGGCTCAGCGAGAAGCGGGATGAGTCCAGACTCCCCAGTTTGACGCTCTCGTCCAGGAAGTACCCATACTCTGACGCAATGGCGCCTGGTCGCTTGGACGTGGAGTGATACGCCGACACGTTGTATCGTGACTGTGGGACTCGGCTTCTTCCATCGCCCTTGGATAGGAGGAAGTCCCAGAACTCCTGCGGGCTCGACGATCCTCCTGGGAGCCGGAGAGCCATGCCGCAGATGGCAATGGGAGTGCTCGTAGGTGCGGTCCCATCGCCATGATCACTTTCATGTGTACCGTTGGCGTTGGAGATGCCGTTTGTTCCATTTGGTCCATGTCCATTTACCCCGTTTGATCCAGTTGTGAAATTCATGCCATTCGTGCCATTCGTGTCATGTGTACCATTGACACCATTAGTGCCGTGTGTGCCGTTTGTGCCATTTGTACCGTTGATGTTGATGGTGTATGAGACACCGTTTGTGCCGCTGGCACCGTCGTCAATCATGGTTGCAGCTGTTGGCCAGTGGCTGCCGAGTGACGATCGTTTGTCGTGGTGCTTTTGATTGCTCTCCCTCGTATAAGTTGTAATGGGGAGGAGAGGTGAAGAGTGTAAGGATTCCACCAAGTGCGGTAGTGGTAGTATATTTGAATCTCAAGCCGGCGATGAGGCAACTTCGTGTATCCAGGTCTGCATACATACACCACACATAACACATTTAAAGCTACATACACCGTTTAGGCGTCCATTTCCGTTGATGAATATCCTCCCACCTAAACCTTGAAGACTCCATAGCCTCATCCGCCGGCCCGAGCCTAGTTTTGCCATGAACCAACATATCTCAACATCCCAACAGGGCTCCGAAGGATCCCCGACGACAGGAAGGCTAACTGGGGTTGGAGATCCGACAAGGCCGACAGATCAAATTCTCTCAGGGAGGGAAGCGAGGCTGAATTCTTGGGGAATCCGTGAAATACGAGTAGCTAGGTCGGTGTTCTGGGCCGATGTGAATGCAACCCCTACAGCTCGGGCATAAATCTGATAGCTGCCAGGTTCTAGTGTCGTTGACATGTGGCGTCCGGCGGTCCGATATGCAGCCAAGATCCCGGTCGGACTCCGGCTTGTTGAATTCTGTGTCTTCAACTAAGAGCAGAGTCTTGAGTCTGTCTTGACTAAGCCGAACTTGAGTCTTTGGTTGAACAGAGTCGCCAAGACCCCGAACGGATTCCGGACCTGCAGGCTGATCTCGGAACGTTGAACTGCAAACTCGTAGATGCAGACAACTGCATAATCCTTCCCGTTCAATTCTCGGCTTGTTGAAATTTGTGTCAAAGGTGCTTGGACCGACGCTGGGAGAGACAATTGCAGTCATCTTGGTGGAATTGGACAAACGCATCTATTCCCTACACACTCGGAGATAGCAACTGTCGTATTCGCACTTTTGGGGATATAACATATCAAAGCTTCCGAGAGCCACAGGGACGTCTGAGGCAAAAGGCTCGCCACTTGGAACCTTCTAGTTTGGGCTTCAGATTTTGGACACCACAAGGCAGCTTTCACATCTGGCAAGATTCCTCCCTCATCACTCATCATGACTGCAGCGACGGAGCCTGGATCAGTCTGGGTCTCGGAGTGGGCCGACGCACAGAAAATCAAGGGCCCCAGCGTAAAGGATGCCTCCGTCTTCTACCGTAATCTCGAGGAGGAGCTGGACGTGGCCAGGGCCACAGGCCACTCGCTGCCGCTGCACCTCCCGAATCACGAGATCGACTTCTCCTCATGCGACGTCATTTCCCTTGGCTCCTCTGGCGCCCTGAGGAGAGAGTTCCTCCAGGAGCTTGCCGACAACCCCAACTTCCACCTCGGTGCCGGCGGGTCGCGCCTCATGGACGGACACACCCGCTACCAGGACAAGCTCGAGCGGGAGATAGCCGAGCTCTTTGACGTCGAGTCGGCCCTCGTCGTGCACTCTGGCTGGACGGCCAACCAGGCCATCTTCTCCACGATCCCCCGTCCGGGCGACGTCATCGTGTACGACGAGCTGATGCACGCCACGGCGCTTGCGGGCATGAAGATCAGCCTGGCGCTCGAGCAGCGGCTGTTCCGGCACAACGACGTCGAGTCCTTCATCGAGGTCCTCGAGGACGTGCGAGAGACGCAGCCCCTCGTCCGCACGGGCAAGCGCTGCGTCATCATCGCCGTCGAGAGCTACTATAGCATGGATGGGGACATCTGCCCCCTCAAAGAGCTCATCGACGCTGCCAAGGAGATCTTCCCGCATGGAAATGCGCAGTTCGTCGTCGACGAGGCCCACAGCTTTGGGGTTATCGGCCCGCAAGGGTTGGGCTTTGTCGCAGAACTTGGCCTGGAGAAGGAGATTGCTATTCGGATGCACACATTTGGCAAAGCCCTGTCTGGTTCTGGAGGTACGTAAGAAGAACGAACCCCCCAAGGCCGGCTCTTTCTCAGTCAGTCATAAAGCCTGGGCTAACAAATGTCCGTCCGCCCGCAGCTGTGATATTGTCCAATGACACGGTCCGGTGGACGCTCATCAACCAAGCCAAGGTTCTCATCTGCTCTGTGGCACCTCCATTCCCGCTCCTGGCTGCGGCTCGCGCTGGGCTCAGGCTGATGAAGTCCGAAGAGGGGCAAAAGGTACGCATTCCATGTTTGTCATAAGACGAACAATGATTTCGCAGAGAGGGGCTAACGTCAGGTACGGATGTAGGCTCGTGACAGGCTGCAGTATCTCACCAAGATGTACCTGGACACTCTCACCTCGCATCCCACCTACAAGAAGGCCAATGCCCGGGGGCTTCTCAGAATTCCCATCCACGAGGAGGAGGACTGGCACTCGCAGCCGTTCATAACACACATATGCCCCATCTGGACGCGGCCAAAGCACGGGCACTACCTGTCGTTCCACCTGGTGTCGGCGGGCATCAACGGCACGCCCATTGTGTTCCCCATTGTGCCCAAGGGGGAGGACCGTGTGCGACTCATCATGCACGCGTTCAACACGGATGAGGACGTCAAGACGCTGGTGGACTCAATCTGCTCCTGGGCCGAGGAGATGATGGAGATTGAGGCGAGCGGAGACAAGAACAGACTCCCGACAGCAGCGCGCCGGGCGTTTGAGCTGATGAAGACGACGGCGAAGGGTGGCGATATTCATCGAACCAATGGAAACGGGACGGCGTAGAGCGGGTCGGCACATGAAGTTGCCAGACCGCTGAGACAGGTCTCTTTTTTTGCGCAGGTAACTGTTCGTACCTATAGATACCTACTCTAGGTAGTAGTGTAAGTGACGGTGATGAATACGGATAACAAAGACTCTTGATCCATCCATTGAGCGGCTAGAGAGAGACCTTGCCTGTCTACTAATCCCACAATGGGTCTGCAGGATTAACCTGGCAGGTCTGATAATAATAATGCCATCTTGTGACAGTCCGACAGGCACACGCAGAGGGCGAGGGATGAGATGACGAGAGACGCGGCCCAAGAGGACGCGTCCATGAGCGGGTTTCGGAGGCTCTTGGCACAGAAAGTACGTCCACTAGTGGACCGGCAGACCACAGGCCAGAGATCCCTGGCACCTTGGCAACTTGCCATGTGTGGCCAGGAGCAGCTGGTGCTGGCCGGGGAGTCTTGTGCGTGCAGCCGTGGTCACTGGGCTGTGGCAGAGGTGGAGAAGGGGCGGGGGGGG
>JAEMHR010000123.1:0-82396 GCA_016490725.1 Amphichorda felina
GGGATTCAACGGCATTCAAAACGGCTGTCGGAGACCCACATAAGATATGGGTGGGTGGGCGGGGCGGGTAGGTGGGTAAGGTAGGTAGACTCTGCGCCATGTATCGAAACATCCTATTCGAATGGAATCGCCTCCGGCCGCATAGGACCTGAAGGAACTTTGTATTATCATTAATCGTATATATGTGCTCACTGGGCTCGGGTGGCCTCCGGTGATAGCACTCGTACTCGTGCCATACTCGTGACCTCCTGGTCTCGTTACTGAGCGGTCGTCTCATGCCTCTATCATGCCCCTTAGTATCCTGTACAGTAGCGACTGCGTGTCTAGCCCAACCTGTCCAATAAACGCCTGTTCGAAGATATTATATCACATTTCCGGAACATATACATTACCCCGCGGTATTTGTTTCCCTCTCGTTCTGGCGGCTCTATGAAGCATCTTGGCCATCCGGCGTCACCAGGACCTTAGGATGCTCCATGGGGCCCAGTTCAGAGCCCTGGCCGCTCTGCCCTCTCTTGCGGCCTGGGTTGAGAAAGCGCGAGACGGTGCCTTGGGTCGTAGCGTCCCTCTCCTGGCCATCGGAGAACTTGGAGAAGAAATTGCGCTTCCGGGTCGGCTGGGTCGGTTGCTGGTGCGGGTGGTGCTTCTGGTCGTCCAGTCCAACATCCTCAAAGGCCTCCTCTACGGTCGAGGTCGGGCGCTCCATCTTGCGGTCCACAGCCGACCTGGGGAGCCGAGCAAAGCGGGCGGAGTCGAGGCTGCCTCGGGTAGGGGCATCGGGGTTGGTGATCGGGGAGCGGGCCGAAATATCCTGCGCCAAGGGGAATTAATGCGCCGTCCGTGGCATATTGGGCACGGATGGGGTGGGTTGGGCCGAGCAACGTACAAATGATCGCCTGTACGAGTCAAAGGATTCGCGGGATATGGAAAAATGCTCAATGTCGCCGAAGCTGCTCCTGGTGTCGCTCGACGTGCGCGCGAGATACTTCCGGGGCCACTGGCCCTTCTCCTCTGTGGGTGATGGCTGCACGAAGACCCAGTCAGCACGACCATTGCGACCATGGAAGGCCGGAGGGAGAGAAAGAGAGGCTCATGAGGGTGCTTACAGGAAGATAGACACCGCTGTCGTTGACCACTGTTGCAACGTCACAGTGTTAGTGGACTGTCCGGAGGTCTTGTGACTGTCTCGGGGGCCGGAGGATTGGAGGTCACGCACCGCTCATCTTGTATTCGCCGGTGTCTTGGCTCCTGGTGCTGCGGATGCTGAGGACCGAAGAGGCCTTGGAGCCGACTGTGTCGACACGCTCGAATCCGGGTGCATCACGCTGCTCGGGACGAAGATTGTCGTCGACGTTGGCGGCGCCGCGGCGGGCGAAGGGGTTGCGGATGGGCATGGTGTGTTGGTGGCAATGGCCGGTCACACACAAAGACACGACTTGCTGGGAATGCGCGGTGAGAACGCAGGTGTCCAGAGTCAAAAAGGAGAAGAATTAAGGGGACACGGAGCGCAAACAGATTGAAGATGAGAGAAATTAGAATGTCGGGCGAATTGAGTTGCGGGAAGAAGAAGTAGTAGAACGGAGAGCGGGAGGACGGAGACTTTGACAGGTGATCGCTGATCAGACCAGGCGCATGGGCGACGCAGCCCTGCTGGGAGATCGACATGGGTAGTCTGGGACCGTGGCGGTGGAGGGCAGCACCACAGCAGCACCTTCATGGCTTAGGCGCTCACGCAGCACCGACACTCACAGCAGGCTCAGTGCCACAACCACCGGGCGGCCCCGCCTGTGCACCTGCCGACTTGTGCAGGTTGGCTGGCCACTGGCTGGCAAATACTGGCTGCCCGTTAGCTGGCGCCTCGGTTCGGATGCCCGGCGTGGGGGGGGAGGAAGTCAAGCATTTCATGATTTCTGGGTCGGCAGGTGCCATGTATTCGTGCCTACCTACCGTATCTGTGTTACGCGAACGCCGTCATCGATTCATCTAATTACCTGCTTTGGGTAATAATCTTACCTACCTTGGGTAATAATCCTCCTTCCAAGACCCTGCCCTCATTTTGGGGGCTGACTGCCAAGTTCCCAATGGCATGCCCCAGGCCTTCAGCGCCTCAATGCTTCCTCCAATGCCCCAATGCTCCAACTCCAGATCGCTCCAGATCGTCGTTCTCGATGGCCCGGCACCATCATGGCCGGCGAATGGAGGCGGACCTGCAGACGGCACAGTCCACAGCCACTCCGGCCCTCACTGATCATCGTTGTCGGTCACCATTGTCGGTCACCAATGTGCAACCACCCAGATTCGCTTGGCACCTGTGAGTATGACGGGGCGATGGCGATTGCGGCAAATCCGTGCCCCCGCCCCATCGGAGTTTGAAGAACCCGGTAAGCCCGTCATGCCAGGGCTTGGTAGGAATGTTCGCGGCGAAACGGCGCCTGTTGGTCCCGACCTCGTTTGCGGTCCGTGCTGTCTCCTAGTTGGCTGGCAGCTTGGTTGTGATGCTATCATCTCGAACCAGTGCCGACTTTCCCGCCTACGTACCAGCTGGGCCAGGCCAACATAAACGTGAACAGACTTTTGCCTGGTTTTCCACCACGACGAATCGGAGCCCTGATTGATATTTCCAGAAGAAATACCCTTTCGCTTCTGTTTTGTCCCTCTGTTGCCCCAACTTTGCGTCGCCTCGCCAGCGTGATGAAGGGAGAACAGGTCACTGGATCAGCCCATGGCCATTTGAGAGCTGTGAGACGGCGACCGGCGAGGTGCAGCCCTGGTATGACCCAAGGGCGTGGGCAGGCACAGCTTGATGGGACGGATCGATGGTATGGGCTGCTGATATTGGCTGCCGAGTGCGATGATGTTGCTACCCGACAAGTGTCTCGTAAGCAACTGCGTGGTTCCGCCATGGAAATGGCCGTGCCTAGCTGTCACTATGTTTGTTTGGCTCTTCCGAGTGCCTCAGCTGTTCCCTTCGTGGGCCCCCGGCTGACATGTCTTTCTTGGTCCCCTTAATTTAGGGGCTATGTTCGCCATGTTCTGTCCCTTTGCTCCAGTGGAGACGAAATGCGAGGTATTCGTACGAATGTCTCCTGTTAAAATGGCGAGCGCTCGGACGATCTCTGACATGCCAGTATACCCTCTTCTCACGGTTTTGTGTTCAGTTCTGCGAGGGCACTGGGTAGTGAATCGCCCCAAGCTCAGATATCCCAGCCACGTGCTGGAAAGTCTTTGCTCAATATCTGTTGCACAAATTGCAAACATCCCGCCCGAATTTTGGGGCTTTGCTCTCGATATCAGGATCTTCCGCCGTCGGACGGCCTTATCGAAAGGCGATGAGCAGTTGTGAAGATGGGTGCCTTCTTTACTGAATGGGAGCTGTGGCAGTCAATGACATTTGTGAGTGGTCTTCTGATGGATTCGATATTCCAAGTGGCTTCCACGCTAACACGGCACCTGTCAGGTTCTTGGCTGTTGCATCGTCCTTGTCTTTGGCCTCGGTCTAGTCAGGCTTTGGCGGACAAATCAAGTGATGCGCAGGCTAGAAGTCTTGGATGCCGAGATACGGGCGCGGAGATCGGACATGTCATACTGCGGTATGGACACAGGGCGGGTTGATGATATCCCCTTTGGAGTTCGAGCCATCCAGCAGGGCGTTGAGGTGGACGGGATCTGGATTTCGCATTCAGTGTCTGGCAACGGTAGTCAAATTGCGTTTTCGGCTACTCCCCCAGGCGATGAAGGAAATCACCTCGCAGGTAAAGGCAAGACTCCCGAGAGAAAACTGAAAGAGGGCAGCATCTGCGAATCCAACAGCTCAGGGACGACAGACGAGCCTCCCCACGCGGCACCTCGCCATGTTCCTACCACGATAAGGGACAGGTACCTCGCCTAGTCCGATTTGGATCCGAGCGGATTACAAGAAACAATTGGTACGCCGCCTATATGGCAGCTCGACTCATACATTCCAAGTGGCACCCTGGTCCAGCCCCTCTCAGGACCCCAGCATCGCATCCCCGCAATGGCCGAAACACAGATAGGCGAGCCGGGTGAATCTGTAGTATATGGGGCCGCGAGGATACACGCAAACCGGGACTTTCGACGACCAAACAGGGGTTTCGAGATCCTTCCCGCGGGAGCGCTTGGGGCAAGACGGGAGCTTCGAGACGGAAACGATGTCAGCGCGGGCTCTGGGCATGCCCAACGATATAAAGATCCTAAACACACTGGGCCACGTCGTGGAAGACTGCGAAAGATGGCCCTGGTGCCTCATCTCAGGTCGGAGGGATGATATTACATGGCTAAGCCAGATACAAAGGACTGCGCGAACCCCAGGAGAGCACGCCATATAATAACCCCAATTAGCAAAGCACGCCATTTTGCTGCCCAAACAGCGCAGTCCATCCTAACCAGCCTGCGGGTCTGAGCTGCAGAGTCGCCAATTTGTCGAGTGCAGAGTGCCGAGTTTCCGGAGAGAGTAACTTTCCAATGCCTTTTACGGCGTCACCGAGCTAGACGGTGATTGCTGCCCCTCGTCTCCCGCTCGTAGTCCGAAGCTCGGGGGGTTGAGCGTGGGCGGGGGAGGGACCGCCGACGTTGAGGCCCCTCATCAAGCACACAGTATATACTTATATATGTGTGTGTGTGTGTGTGTGTGTGTGTGTCTATAAGACACAATCTAGTAATTTGTTAAATTCGGGGCATCTCTTCCATTGATTGGACTTTGAACCTCAAAACCTACCCAGCCACAAACCATGGCATCCTCATCCACCCCCGCCATCCACAACTCGGCCACCACGGGCTTCGCCGACGCCACGTCCTACGACACCTACCGGCCGTCGTACCCCCATGAGGCCGTGGAGGGGCTGTTGGGCCACCTGGGGCTGGCGGGCGCGGAGCACCGCGGGGCGCGCATCGTCGACCTGGCGGCGGGGACGGGCAAGCTGACCGAGGTGCTGGCCGCGCGCCCGGAGGAGTACGAGATCCTAGCCGTGGAGCCGCACGACAAGATGCGCCAGACGCTCGACGCCAAGGGCCTGCGCGGGGTGAGGTCGCAGTCGGGGACGGCCGAGCAGATGGGCGTTGAGGATGGATGGGCGGATGCGGTGGTCGTCGCGCAGGTGAGTGAGCTAGCTGGGCGAGGAGGCGGATTGATGGTATCTGGAGCTGTTGGCTAACTACGACACAGGCGTTTCACTGGTGAGTACGGGTAGTCCATCGTAGCTATTATACCCAGACAGACGCTTATGTGGCAGGTTTGCCAACGAGAACGCCTTGAAGGAGATACGCCGCGTCCTCAAGCCAGGGGGCAAGTTGGGAATGATCTGGAACATCGAGGACTGTATTTCTCCCCATCCATCTCCGGATGTACCAATGCTCCCCACATCTCACACGCTG
The DNA here is from genome assembly GCA_016490725.1 of Amphichorda felina. NCBI lineage: Eukaryota > Fungi > Ascomycota > Sordariomycetes > Hypocreales > Bionectriaceae > Amphichorda > Amphichorda felina. Next base: position 5,392 of record JAEMHR010000123.1, read on the forward strand.
GCAGACAACAAGCCGCGCTCATGGAAGGCGGCCACGAACTGGGAGCAGCAGCTCCACGAGCTCGTCATCAACGCCGCCACCGACGGGCAGCCCCGTTTCCGCGACTACGTGTGGCGCGAGGTATTTGACCAGCAGCAGGGCCGCCTCTTCACGACGCCCATCAGTGACGACAAGACCGAGTGGACCATCTGGCTGAGCCTGGAGGTGCTGTGGGACCGCGTGCGGACGCTGAGCCACATCGCCATGCTCAAGGGCGAGGAGAGGGACCGGTTCCGAGCTGCCTTTGACAAGATCGTCAAGGAGGGGGATGGGAGGTGGAATGACAAGGGCGAGGTGGCAGCGCATGGGGCCACGACCTTTTCGTGGACGACGGGGGTGTAGGTGATGAGGGAACTAGATTGGATATCGATCAATATACGGCTTGGCACCTCTGATGAGCATACGCCAGAATCTCATGATGAACGTTAAAATTGTTTCATTATTTGGGTTCACGAGTCCGCCGAGATGTACATGACTGCAAGACAATTAGCAATTTGCACCCGAGTAGTGGTTCTGGGAGATGCTTTGAAAGCCTACCATTGTTTCCACGCACAAACGCGTCGCCGTACTCCCTCCGCTTCGCTCCGTTGACGTACTCCTCCGTCTTCTCCAGCGCAATGTTCATGTATCCGTCCACAGACTGCAGCTCGCCTAGTGACACCAGAATGCACTCTTGTCAGCTGGGCTAGACGCTGGATGTTGTCGAAAGGGGGGGGAGGGGAGGTGAATGGGGGGGTTGGGTGGCCAGGGTCAAGGTTCTCTCTCACCTTTGTAGACCACGCCAGAGTTAAGCTTGACGGTGACGGGGTTGCCGATGATGTCGCTCAGGAAGCTCGACGGGTCCTTGCCCTCGGCCTGGCTGACGCTGCCGTTCTCCATTGTCGCGCTGGGCTGCGGATGAGATGTGAGAGGGCCGGAGTCTGAGGTGAGGTGTGGGGGAGTTGGTGGTGAGAGTGTCGAGGCTGGATGAGATTTGCGCTGTCGAAGCTGGTGAGACTTTCCCTGGGATGGATGCGGTTGCGCTGGGGTAAGGCTGGGCGTCAGTGCGTCACTGTGCTGGCAGATCGCACTGTGGGGGCAGGCATGGACACCACCACCTCATCCATGTGAGCGCAACAGCGGGGTCCATTAGGGGCCTATTAAGGGCCTCGGCGCGCTGGAGTGCACCCTGGGAAACCCACTGGGGGCGCTGAATCCAAGGCCTCAAAAAGAGGCGTCCAGCACGCGTCGTGGGGCTTTGTTCAGATGCCCGTCACCCGCTCCCGTCCCAACTATCGACCCCAACCCATCCGTACTCTATACCGAACCCAGCTATCACAGAGAACTCGGGCCTTGCGCCGCCAGGCTGCGCCTCCATCCATGGTTGATTCCAACTCCCTCCATCCATCCCAGCTCCTCCGACAGCTCCAACAATGGCCGACGCCGCAGCGCCCCGGCCCAAGATGAAGAAGTTGCCCTTCAAGCCAACCGCCCTGCGCAAGCCCGCGCTGGCCCAGGCGTCGTCGTCGCCCGACGACGGCGGGTCCAGCAAGAAGAAGGATGGCGAGGGCGACGACGCACTCGCCCTGTTCCGCCGCTCCAGGGAGATGGCGCCGATCGTAGCAAGAGACCAGGAGAGGAGGCGGCAAAAGCTCAGGAAACAGAAGGAGGCCGAGGAGCGGCGCACCAGGCAGTCCAGCCATGAGAAGAGGCGGCGGGACGACGACGGTGATGGGATTAACGAGGAGAGCAGGCTCATTGAGGCCCAGCTGCGAGAATATGCTGACGCAGGCGGAGAGGCCGGAACGTCTTTTGGCGCGGAGGAGTCCATGACTGTCGGGGACGATGGCTTCAAGTTAGTCCCCATCGAATCCAACGCACGAGAGCGAAGCGCGGCTAACGTTTTTCTTGCAGCGAGCCTGCCACGCCTCCACCGTCGAAGCGCACCAGGTCCGGCTCTTCGCCGTCCAAGAAGAGGCCGGTCGTCACACCTGTTCGGGAGTCACATGAGTCCCCCTCAGCGCGCCAGCTCAGGTCTCGATCCAAGTACTCTACACCTCGCCGGCATCCCCAGCCTCCCCGAGCCGCCAAGCCGAGCGGCGGCGTGCCGATAATATCGCTCGACTCGGATGACGAGGATGTCAGGCCCACGCCCACCCCGTCGAAGGCCCGGGACGCCAGCGTCGAGATCGTCGACGAGCTGGAGCCGCAGACGCAGCAGGCGGACCAGAACGAGGAGGAGGATGAGTTCGCCGAGTACATCCGCAAGGCCGAGGAGGAGAAGCGCAACTTGACGAGCCGGGCTTCCGAGGACCCTAGTGCCCCCACGGCGCCCAAGGCGAGCATCCTCGTCACGAGCGCCATCCCAGGCACCCGCGACTGCGGTGTCAAACAGTTCCTTGACAAGCCCCTTTTCGAGGTCCGGGGGGCGTGGGTCAGTATCCAGAAGAAGCACGGGAACCAGATCCCCGTCGACCCGAGCGAGCTCATCCTGACCTGGCGGGGCACCAAGGTCTACAACTACTCGACGCTGCACAGCCTGGGGCTCCGGTCGTACGGCGACGGGGTTGTGGCGGACGGGCACAGCAGGAAGGGTCTAAGTGCGGACGGGATGCAGGTGCACATGGAGGTCTGGACGCCCGACATGTTCAAGAGATGGGAGGAGGAGGAGGAGCGGCGTCAAAAGGTCCTGGCGGGCGAGCTGTCAGAGGAGGAGGCTGCCGGCGAGGGGAAAGAGGAGGAGCCCGAGGTCACGCTGAGGGTGATCCTCAAGGCGCGAGACCTGGACGAGGTCCGGTTGACGGTGCGGCCTGCGACCACGGTGGAGACGCTCGTGACGGGCTTCAGAGCCCAGAGCGGCCTGGGCGCGGACAAGGAGGTGCGGCTGTGGTTCGATGGAGAGGTGATGGAGGAGCATGTCACGATGGAGGAGGCCGACATTGAAGACATGGACGCCATTGAAGTGCACATCAAGTGACGATGCAACAATACCCCCATCTTTTTTTAGCGGCGCCATGGCAGTTTCGGCGGCAGCGTGGGTTAGGTAGGCTCTATGAGGGAGGGGTGCAGGCTATGATACCCAGGAATATCTTTTTGTCTTAAAGCGAACACACAATCGAAGGATTCCCCCATTTCTTTCCTATGATCCCCCATGCGGGCGCCCAGGGCCGTGGTCCCCCTTCTTTGGCTCTGGAGGGTAGACGACCAGCTTGTCGAGGTCAGCGCCCTTGACGTCAACGCCGTTGTCCAGGCCGCCGACGGCGATGGTGTTCCAGCCCTTCTTGAGGGGCAGCTTGATGGCGGTGGAGAGGAGGATGCCCTTGTGGGTGTCCTTCTGGTAGAGGGTGTGGACATTGTCCTCGTCGCCGTTGACGACGACGCTGCTGATGCGGCGGAGCTGCCAGGTGCCGTTGATGCGGTCGGGCGAGCCCATGGCTGCAGGGGTTAGCATGGCAAGCAGTGATGGATATACTATCGTCGCTTACGTTGGTCTCCGAAGCCCATGTCATCAATGTCTGGAGCGTGAGTTAGCATGAGAACGGGGTAGAGAGGTGCGGGCAGAAGAAGACTGACTCTGGTGGTAGAACGACACCCACTGGTCCTTGCCGGATCCCTCGACCTCGAAGATGGCCTTGCTGTCATTGCCGTAGATGCCAGTGGCGATGCGGCTGAAGCTGGCAAAGTTCTGCACAGCAGTTCCATGAGCCTTGTTCACAGGTGGTTCGCATCCAGGGGCGACTTTGAACTTACTGCCTCTTGAAGATGGGCATCGCCAGTGAGGTTGGCGTCGATGGCAAAGTATTCGGTACCCTTGACGGGTCGCCACTCGCCGGTTTTGCTGGGAAGAGGAGTAAGTCACCAGCAGGAAACTGTGCAGATGTTCTCCCAAACTCACACGTTCAGGTCAAAGATGTCGTGCCAGACAACCTCAAGCGTGCCCTTGTTGTCGTCAATCTCCATGGGCAGCCAGACGTTCCGGCTCTCCCAGATCGAGTTCATGTCCCACTAACGACGAGTTAGCGACAGACAGCCTTCCAAGGCGTTGACTTCTTTTCTTCTTCTTTGGTCACCCACCTGGTCACCCATGTACAGGTATGTGGTCCTCTTGGTGCCGTTGACGCGCCAGGAGAAGCCAGACTGAGTGCTGAAGGTGCGGGTGTAGGCGGGCGACACCATGAAGGGCTGCGACCAGGGGCCCTCGAGCTTATCTGCGCGGAAGGCCACGACATCTGGGGGGAAACTGCGTCAGCTCATGTTTGCCAACCTCCCCGTGTGTTGAAGACGGCTTACTGTTGGGCCTGTATCCCGTCTTGTGGCTCATGAGGGCATAGTAGCTCCGATCTGTCTGGATAATGGTTGGGGCCTCGAGGTCGAACTTGGGCCAGCGGTAGACGGCCTCCTCGAGGTCGCTGAGATCGTCGTTGAAGCTGGCGAGGTAGTTGTCGCGGCCCTCGACGCTGTCGCCGTTGGAGTAGAGGGCGTAGGAGCGGCCGTCCTTGAAGTCGGTGAAGAGGCCAAAGTCCTGGGACCAGTTGCCCAGCGGGGCGACGGCCTTGTCGAACTTGTAGGGGCCCTGGATGCTGTCGGCGGTGGCGTGGCCCTGGAGGAGCAGGCTGTACTTGGAGTCGTCGGCGTGCCACCACATCTATCAGTTCGGTCAGGTCAGTCACTAGATCAACGACGGGTCGTCCATGTCAAGATTTAGGGCAACTTGCGTGATACTTCTGGTCGGCGTCGCTGTACTGGACCTTGGGGCGCTGGATGACATTGCTCGGGGAGATGTACTCGTGGCCCTCCTCGGTCTCTGTCGACGCTGTCAGCTCCCACCCGTCCCATCTACCAGGCCCTCTCATCTATAAGAAACGCACCAAGACACAGGCCATGCGATTCCCAGGTGGCGAGGTCGTCAGAGCTATAGCACGAAACCCCACCGCCTTCCTCCTGTTCCTCGGTCTTGTACTCTCCAAACCAGAAGAACCTGCCCGTGTCGCGGTCGACGGTGAGGCCCCCAGCGTGGGCGTTGAAGATGTTGCCGTCTGTGTCGTACCAGCGCGCCCCGGGGACAATCCACTTGCTGCTGGCCGTGGCAGCAAATGCCAGACCCATGAGGAGGTTTAGACGAGGCATTGTGTTATGTAGTGAGTCCGAACTGACGATGGTTCCCTCCGTCTACAGGGTTGAGTTGAGGGAGCACTGGAGGGGGGGAGGAGTCAACCTGCAACGCAGTAGGTATATAGCCATAGTCACCAACTTGCATCACCAACTTGCAAGCTTCCAATACATCAGTGCGGAGAGAATACAACCGGACCAGTCAAGCACAAGCAATGACGAGCATCTCTGTGCTGGGAAACCTGGAGACTCCACGAAACCCCACGAGACTTGTCTGCTCGCTGAGTATTGACCCGAGTCCCGGCATCAATTGGGATTCAACCCCACGGCTCTTCAAATTCGCGACATCACCACCCATTCTTCCGCCAACCATCATGCACTCCATGTTGAGGGGATCCTGGAATCCACATCTGTCATTCTTCCGCTATCGATACTAACAACCTAAGGATACTCGTACAATCCCCTCTTCAACTCCATGAGTGACGGCATGGTATCCCCGCCTCGCCTATTCCCAGAGCCCCTCCAGAATTAGGAGGTACTGGGGGATCACGTTGTAGAACTCCTCGCGCGTGGCATTCAGCTTCGCTTCGTGGATCCCTAAGCACTCTGCCGCAACCCGTGACCCTCGCTGCAAAACACTGTGGAGGCCAACTTCGAGAGCCATGGATTCTACCCCGATTGACTTCCAGCTGGGCGGGACAGGACCCGTCTCAGTCTTGTTGCCTAGAGCATGGGCGAGACGAATTGCCTCGTCGTGCAGCTGGGAATTTGGGTCAGCCTGGAAATTATTCTATCCAAGGGCGACAAGTTGGACCGAACGTACCTTGCAGAGGACACCACAGAGCTCATCTTGTTCCTCCTTGGTATACTGATGCCTGTCCTGTGCATTGATCTCGGCCTCATCGTCGTAAGGAAGGGCCTTAGACACTTCCGTGGAGACTTTGTCGCATGTCTTGATCTAATTGACAAGGTCCTAAGATGTCCATCGTCAGTAGGAACAATGACAGAGCCGGTGTAACATGAAGTGTAGCATACATTGACATCCACCTCGTTGTCTGGGCTCAGGTCATATAGCTTGTCGGTGGCATTCGTGATGCAAGTTGTAAGAGGGTCCAGGGCATAGGGAATGAGGTGCGTGGAGGGGACAACTGGTACTACCTCGCGAGCACAGGCAGTGCTTGCAAGGGCCGTGGCGATGGCGAGATATCGAAGACGCATGTTTGCGGATAGCCTGGGGCTGTAATGTGATGATGATGTGTGAGTGCTCTCTACAATGATGATAGAGAATGGAGAGAATGGATGACGGTTTTGTTCTGCGGAAAGGCGAAAGGTCTACGCTTTTAAGGGAGACTTTCCTCAAGTTGTTGTTTCCCTACCTATTGTCCCCATTCAACTTTCAACTGTTATCACTCTTTCCTTTGCTGGGAATCTCGCGGTGGTTCTTGACCTGACAACCCCATTATGATTTCCGGAACGCCTTGGGAGCAGGCCATAGACCCGCACCAAAGGCAAGTGCCGCTTCCCCTTCCAGAACTCGCAATCGCCATCCGCCAGTATCATCAGCATGAGGTAAGGCAATCACTACGGGAGCCCCGAGTGTCGAGGTCTCCGTCCAACTTCTCACGCCTTCTTCCTCGAAAACCATGAGCACTTGCCAAGTAGGCCATCCCGAGATCCGTAGCAGGAATCCCCCACAGACCTATTATTAGGATTATTGTGGTCAATTTCCCAGCTACAATGGTTGAGCGGCAGATGGTAATGCCCAAGTTGGCAAAGTCTACGAACAACTTCGATTTTTCAAGATGCAGGCATCGCCACCTGCTGCCTGCTGCTTGCTACTACTGCTTCGCCCACCAATAGGTTCTTTTCCTCACTTGCATTTCCCTTCAAGGACCCTGCTTCAGCGATGCAGTTCAGACAAACCTGGGAATTCAGCGTCATCCGAGGAGTCGTAGGTGGTTTCAAAAGGGAACCCGGTGCTCCGCTAGGTGGGAATCGCCACAATCCTTCCGGCTTAGGCGTCGCCACAAAAGAGAGAGAGATCTATGTTTATGTTCGGATGTACGGATGTACGGATCTTTTCTGTCGATAGTTGCCCTTTAACCCCAGATCTGCTGTAAGCTGGGGTGGGACCCTGACGGGAGGTAGCCCCATGGAGGGAGAAACTTGCGGCACAGCAACGTGGGAAGCCTGGACGATGACGCTGCAGGGCCTCATCTCGCCACCAAAGGAGCCTCCCCCCAGCCTGTGTATTTCCTCCACGCGCCTGGCGGAGATTCCCGTCGTTCATCATTTGGTACGTCATCCAGGTGCCAGGGGTCCCTCAGGGTCTTGATGCAGGATCTTGCGGCTCTGGCGATAGGCTCCTGTGATGAACTCTGGTATGGTTGTGATGGACTTGGGAGGTGGGGTCCTGGTAGGCTCTGGTGATGGAGCTCTTGGAGGCAGACACTTACACACACAAGTCCTCATGACATCAGAGTGTTTCCCAGTGAATGGAATCAGCTCTGATGAGTATATATAGGCCTCTGTCCTCGAGCCATCTCCACGATTTCGAATCCAGACCAAGCAGATCAAGCAACATCCACAGCAAAGCAACAATCGCCAACTATCACAAACCACAGCCCTTGTCCCCCCTTCTTACTCAACTCCAACAACTCAACAACAACAACCATGTACACCACCGCCATCTTCGCAACCCTCACCGCCCTCGCCGCCGCTGGCCCAGTCCGCCTCTCCGCGCGTGGCGACGACGTCGTCCAGTGCTCCCTCACCGGCTGGGAGCGCCTCTCTAACTCGGTCACCTACGCTCCCGGCGGGGGGGCCATTGCCGGCAACGGCGCCGAGTCGGGCTTCGACCTGGGCGTCGAGGGCAGCGACGGCTCCCACTGGGGGTGCAAGTTCGGCGAGGACAACTGCAACCCCAACGCCATGGACGGCCAGACCATCCCCGCCGACACGGCCAAGCTCGACCACGACATCGAGTGGAAGCCCAAGGACGGGCCCAGCATCGGCGGCTGCACCTGCACCTACGCCGGCAACGAGTACGAGGGCGAGACCGACGGCGAGGTCTTCACCGGCTTCATGTACAACGAGGGCACCAACAAGTGCACCTGCACCTTCCCCTGCATTCCCCAGTGATGAGTTGGAGACGCCTGAAGAGGTTCTGTTTGGATATGTACTTGATAGAGTGAGGGAAGGGCGGTTTGGGTGTATAAATGTATTAAGTTAGACGATAGATTTCCTACTTGGTTCAGTCAGCGCTAGAGATGAGAGATGCAGAAACATGACTTACTTCCAATCAGTTGGCCCCGAGTGCTATCGCCCGCTGTCTACAACAGTAACCTCGAAACGCTCATCGCCTTCACCATGGGGGACACAAAGTGAATATTTAATCATCATGGTATTCTAAACGCCTGGTCTCCGGATCCGGTGCGCGGGATGACCATGGCCCATAAATATGCAGCGTGAGATAGCGTGAGCGTTGATCCGGCGCTGGATCATCCAACGCGGTGCTCGGCATTAATATGTACAAGTTCTCGTTCCGCCGCCCCTGTTTATAGCTGAGCTCCAAACTCCGGGAATCATCAATGCCTTTACCCCCCAAAATAAAGAGATACAAAAACGCCTTGGGGGTGGTGGCCACCCTCCATGTTCAAATCGACGCGCAAACTCCGGCCCCGTCGTTCCGTCTATCCCCAAAACGACGGATGCATGCATTACTCGACGTCAATCAGATTCGCCAGGCTCCTGGGCACTGACTTGGGAGAAATAGTGTCCTGGGACACAGGTCGCTCGGGGTTGGTGGGCGTCGATGGCTGCACCGAGCTCGACTCCCCGCTGCCACCCTCGGGGGAGTTACGCGTGTATAAGAAGTTGTCGGCCGAGAGCTTCCGCTCAGGGCGCAGAGAAGGGAGGGGTCCAGCGTCCTCTTCTGGCGACTCCACCTTTTGCAGTACGGCGACTTTGATGGAAGAGGGTTCGGATACGCCCTTGACGGCCTTGAAGGTCTGCACAACCGTGTTCTTTGGCTGGGCAGTCTTGAGCGGCTTCCGGGGCTTTGATGCGCGCGGCTTTTTGGCAGGCTGATGGGTGGCTGTCTCCTTTGCGTTGGCAAATGAGAGTTTGATCTGCTTGGTCTGCTTGGATTTTTTGCCGGGCTTGTCCGTCGCCGACAGCTTGGGGCTGGGACGCGGGGTAGGTATGGCCTGGATGTCGTCGACCTGCTTGATCTTGGCGGGGAGCGGTATCTCGATCTTGGGCCTCTCGCTGAGCGACTTGGACGGTATGCCGACTTCCAGCTTGGTCTCGCCGCGGCGCATCTGGCTCTGGAGGTGTTCTTCCTCGGACACGAGGTAGTCGTCGCCAATGTTGCAGTCCCAGGGGGGGAGAGCCGCCTCCCTCGCCACCTTATCGCACTTGGCACGCACCACTAGATCCCAGCAGTCCTTGAACTCGACACCCTTGGGCTCCGAGTCCACGTTAATGAATGCCGTGAAGCCGTCTCTGCGGCCGCGGGTCACCTGACACATCTCCTTGACGAGTCTGCGGGTGCCGGGGACCTTGAGACTAGTGCCGACGACGAGGACGGCGTCTGGGCGAGCCTTGAGATCGGCGCTGGAGACGTTGCCGATGGCTTCCTCATCCGGGTTGTACTCGTTGTAGAGGACGAAGCGGGGTCGCAGGCGACCGATACCGTGACTTCGCTTGCCGGCATAAGCCGTGCGGACCTGGTCGTCCACCTTGCATGTCTCACACAGCGGGGCCTCGGGCCCATCAAAGAGCTCACCTTTGAAGGGCTCCAGCTGGCCGCACTTGGTGCAGACCATCTTCTCGAGGCCGCCGTGCAGCTGGATGGTGGCAGGCCAGGGGCCCTTGGGGTTGAGGGGCACGTTAGTGGCGAGGGGCTTCATGGAGGTGTCGATGCAGTCAATGTTCTGCGAGTAGAGTCGCAGGAGGCGGCCTTCCTGGGCCAGCGACGCCAGCAGGTGGTGGAAAGGCGTAGGGTGGGCCTTCTGGCTCATGTCGGCCATCTCGCGGACCATGGTGTGGAAGGACTGGGTGGAGGCGTCGTGCCTGTAGACGGAGGCGTCGAAGAGGTGCTTGCCGGAGGCCTTCATCTTCTGCTGCTGGCTGCCCGCGGGGGCGAACAGGCCCGTAGAGGAGCGAAAGTCGGGGATGCCGGCCGAGACGGAGATGCCGGCGCCGGCAATGACGACAATCTTCTTCTTCTTGCGCAGGGCGGTGATGAGGCGCTTGAGGTGGGCATCGTCGTCGGCGGACCACTCGTGGTCGGGCTTTGTGAGGTCGAGGTAGTCAGTCCTGCGCTCCTTGGGCGACGAGGCAACCTTGCGCCTCTTGGGCGGCGGGGCGCCGTCGTTGGACGCCTGGTCTGGCCTCGGTCGGGGTCGGGCCGCGCTCGTCGCTGCGGGCTTCATTGGCGACTGGGTGCCCGAGGCGGAGGCGGTGGTCGAGAGAGGCGAGGGATAGCGACGTGAGGGATCCTGCGAGGGCGAGTCTCCGGGGGAGCTGGGTAACGATGGTGTGCCTGAGAGATTTGACAGCGGCGAGGCGGGATCGAGGGAAGAAGACTCGGGCGACGAGGGTGCAGGAGGAGAGACGGCGATGGAGGAGAGCGGGCTGGACGCCTCCATGGTCTCTGAATTTTCTGGATCCATGATTGCTGGTGGCGGGTTAGATGTGTCGCGCTGTCCCTGGGTCCCTATGCCGCGCTGCTCGAAAGGCTCAAGTGAGACGCCCACGAGAGATTTCGAGGTCTGGGGGGGGGACGGCGGAGGAAAAGAGATGCAGGGTTAAAAATAAGTAGGAGGAGGCGCGCGTCTGGTAGTTATGTCATTGCGCTACGCGTTGGCGGCCGTGAACCCGTTGGCTAAGAATAGTGAGAGCGGAAGGGGCGCGGGAGGGCCATGGGAGTTGAGGAGAAGGACGTTCAAGGGAGATGGGAGAGTCCGGAGGGTCGAGATGACCATGACGGGGGGGGGAGGTTTCAGTGGTTTGGCAGCAGTTTGGCGGCAGTTTGGTGGTTGCTGGTGGCTCAGGTGCCCACAGAGTGCCACACAGAGAGAGTGTTCAGGCTGTCAGTGGGCAGTGGCACTGGGCACCTCACATTCTGGGCAATATTCTGGCCACGGGGGGGACGGCAGGTGGAGGTCTGGAGGATCAGGAGGGCGCCCAGTAATCGGGGACCACGGCCCTATCCCTAATCGTCCCTGCAGTCAGACCGTCACTGGAACCCACCGAAGGATTGCTGCAATGCTGCCGGGACCCCAAACACTCGGAGAAAAAACACTGGGACCCCGGGAACTCTGACGCCCACCCTCCCAGACTTCCTTCCACTGCGGCACCGGTACTCTTGGCCAGCAGCACTATCACTCAATGCGCCCTCTGTGAGTGCCATCGTGTTACGGCCCGATGGCGCGCTACACGGCTGCCCGAGATTGGTCTCTGTGGCCTCCTTGACCTACTGTCTCGACCGCACCAAACGCTATTTCCCTCATCCGCCAGCAAGCTTCAGCAGTACCATCGTCTACCAACTCTATATACACTGATTGGATCATCCATCAAAACAGCGCCACTGTAATGGAGCAACGCATTCTGCCGTGGGGCCCCCATAAAGAGAGACGAGTCAATATAATACAACCCAGCAGGCAAACGCTGCGAAAGGGCACCCGTCCGTGGACACAAAAGCGAGACAGAGGCAGACAGCGACGCCAGCAGCAGCAGCAGCAATTGCCAATCACACACATGCTGGCGAGCTGTCAACATGCCCGACTGCCATGGTCGCCGAAACACATTCTCCAGCTCGCCCACGGCCGTTGCAGTGCAGCGCTGCAGGCACTGTCCTCGGTACGGTACCTACTAAAATGCAATGTCCAGCGGTCACCGTTGCCCGGAAACAACACCGGGTGCAGTGGCCCACTTGCAGTTCCAGCGGTCCACTGCCCTGCAATTCCAGTGGCTGGTGGCCACCCCCATTTGGGGGGGGGCAGGGGGGCAGGGGGGCTGTCGGTTGGGGCATCCATTGTGGGTCCGCCCGGCCGGCGAGGGGGCTCCACTTGGACACGGATTCACGGATTCACGGACGCGAAACCGATGCGCCTCACCGCGGCCCGCGTCCGGCTCGTGTCGCCCCGCGTCACACATTATATTATTACGTACCCCCCTGAGTTGTGACCTTGTGAACTCATCACCTGCCAGCTTGTGCAAGCGAGACAGATTCTATTGTGCGGGGTATTCTGAACAGCCCGAGCCCTCTATAGTGGGTAGGTAGTATGTAATATAGTACATCCAGATGTCGTTGGTGATACACGTATCCGTACGGATACAGGCGGGAGGGAGATGGGCAACATGTACATGGCCATCACCTCTTCTCCTGCCTCGCCTCCGTGCGCTCGCCCGATGCCAGGTCCTTGACCATTACCGAGTCGGTCCCGTCCTCCCCAGTCTTCCTCTTGCGCCCCAGACCCGCCCAGTTCATCAGCTCAATCCCCAGCATCCCCGACACCAAGCCGGCGACGTGGCCCACCACATCAGTCCTGTTCTTGACCGCAAAGGTCGAGAAGGCCTCGAAGACGCTGAACCCCACCAGCAGCGCCCACCACACGATCCCGTGCACGCCCTCCTGCGGCAGGCCAAACACCCGGAACCGGTCGTCGCGGTGGTCCCAGTAGTACGCGCCCAGCACCCCCATCACCGCCCCGGACGCCCCCAGCGACGTGATCCCCAGCATCCCGCGCGCCGAGTACGCCACCAGCCCGCTCAGGAACCCGGCCGCGCCGCACCCCAGGAACATGGTCAGGAACCCCAGCCGGCCCAGGTCCTCGTGCAGGTGGATGCCGCCCAGCGCCAGGATCGCCATGTTGATGGCCAGGTGCTTGAACTCCTGGTGCGAGAAGTTGGCCGTGAACAGCGTCAGCGGCCGCGGCTTGCCCACCACGAAGATCATGTACCGGTTGAGCGCCTTCCACAGCGGCGGCACCCTCCACAGCGCGAACACGAGCAGGTTCAGCCCGACCATGGCCCCGACCGTCGCCACCCCCGTCGACACCTCCGGCAGCAGCCGGTGCCGCTCGCTCGGCTCGTTGTACACCATGGCCAGCGACGCCAGGAACCCGACGCCCAGGAGGAACACCACCAGCGAGGGCCCCACGCGCTCCCGCATCGTCATCCTGGGCGGCTCCTTCATGTCCGACGACGCCTCCTTGTAGTACTCGGCAATCTTGGGGTTCGTGATGGCCCGCTGGCCCTCGTCCACCTCGACGAGCGAGCGCGACCGCAGGTCGTCCTCCGTCTCCGGTGGGATCCTGCCCTCGGCCTCGGCGGCCTTTCTCTCCTCCTCGAGGGCCCTCTGCCGGGCCCTTTCCTTGGCCTGGTTCCGCGCCCGTATCTCGTCGAACCGACTCCGGCCGTAGATGGGATCAGGCTTGTACTCGGCCGGCTCGGCGGATTCTTCGGATGATGCCACCTCCTTCTCCCTCGTACCCTTGCCGGCATCCTCCTCGTGCGGATCCACATCCATCTGGCTCAGCTCGTCCTCGGCCCTCAGCCCCGCGTTCATGACCTCATCCACCTTGACCGACTCGCGCAGGTACGCGAGCCCCCTGGCAATCTGGTCCTCCGAGTACTGCATCGTGTGGACGGCAAAGGCCGGGTCGTCGAGCGTGCCCGCCACCCGGCGGCCGTGCAGGATGCGCAGCAGGTGGTTCGCGCTGGCAGGCTGCATGTCCCTGCCGAATATGCGCTCCACCTCGGCCGGCGAGAGGTCCTTCTGGCGGAAGGGGAGCCCCGTCCTGTCCTTGTAGTCCCGCGGCAGGTCGACGTAGTCTCGGATGGTGGCTGGGCGGAAGAATGTGCGGCGCTGGGCGCAGGTCGTGGTGGTCGCGAAGATGCCATGGCGGGGCGCGTGGATGGGTCGCAGTGCTGCCGTGCATGTGTGTGACGACGCTGTCGATCGGGTCCGCGAGGCGCAGGTCGACAGCAGGCGTGATGTCGTCGTCGTCGTCGAGCTACTCAAGCCCCGAGCTGCGACGCGCAGCAGCGAGCGCGAGGCATTGGGGCAGGAGAACAGGCTCATGGCGGGCAGGTGAATGCACACCTCCAGCGGAGAGGCTGACAATGCCAGGCAGCGTTGGTGGCTCTGACTGACCCTGGGAGTCGAGCGCTGGTTCGGTGGTTCGATGACTGATGTTACGATGTGCCTGGGCGAAGAAATTCCAGGGAGAGTCGAGGATCCCCACTCAAAGCCGCAGTTCGGCCCGCCTTGACCGACTCTCCACGTACTTGGTAGTACTTGCCTACCTCAGTACCTGCCTTGCTCCTCCTTCCTCTCTTCCTCCTCTGCTTCAACCGTCAACGCTTCATCTCTTTCCAGCAGAATGGCTGAAGGAAGGTTCCAAGAGCAGAGTGATTGATTGTCGCATCATGTTCGTCCATTCGGTCCCCAGTCACCCGTCCTACTCGTACAGTCGCATCCGCACTCCGTCAGGCTACAGATACAGGTAATTGGATTGGGCACAATGCCCAATCGGCGCTCTGTGGGGTCAATCGGGCGATTCGTTTGCTTGGGGATCCGTCGCCGATGCCCGCTTCTCAAAATCGTCAACTTCGGTGCGTCGGATGGTTGACTTTACACAGTAGGTAGTACTACTACTCTATAGTAAGGTATGCCTTGAATGCCTCGCCCACGGCAGAGAGCAGGGGCCTCGAAGCCACCCCGGCTCAGCACCGTCGAGTGGCCCAGGCCGAGCAATCGAAGCAGCCATGCTCCCAGGGTCAGTCCGTAATATTGGCAGTGCGCATCGCGACCGACGTCGACCGATCCTGAATCAGGTAACCACTGAGTGCGAATGCGGGGGAGCCAACCGAGGCAGCAAAGCACAGGGCTTGGCCATGACGCCCCCAAGCACGCCGAGCTGCCATTGACCCTTGTTAAAGATATGTTCGCGAGTGATGTGAGCGCATTACAGGACTCCGCATCCCATTGCATGGCCATTGCATCGCAAGCAAGACTCCATGTTATCTCTAAGAATGGCTGCAGGGGCCATGGACATTGGGACGATGACATAAATACACCGTGGGCTGCCGCCGACAATCACCCCCGTCATTGCAGCCCAGCATCTCGACGTGTGTGTGTATACGTACAGCTTGTACAAGTCGTACAGGTGCCACGGCGATGATGCTTCTCAATCTCCTCCAGGCGACCCTCGCCTGCCAACTCTTCGGGTACGCGACCTCAACACCCGTAGGCTCGCGAGATGGTCAGGTGAAGGCCCCGTGTAAGCATGGGCCCGATTCGAGAAACTGCTGGGGCGAGCACAGCATCGACACGGACTACCTGGTTACAACCCCCGACACGGGCGTCACCAGGGAGTACTGGCTGAACGCCGAACTCATCACCATCGCCCCTGATGGCTACGAGATGCAGGCCCTGGCCATGAACGGCTCAATCCCTGGCCCAACCATCGAGGCCGACTGGGGAGACGAAATTGTCATCCACGTTACCAACAATATACCGGAAAACGGGTACGGATACACGCCACCGCTATCCGAAAAACCTGGTGTTCAAACTGGGCTGACGACTCGGCCCTTAGGACCTCGATTCATTGGCATGGTATTCGGCAGCTCAATACCAATCCACATGACGGTAAGAAGGCCCCTGAACCAGCTAAAGCAAAGGGTCCGCAAGCTAATACCTAGCTACCGTGCGTAGGTGTTCCCGGCGTGACAGAGTGCCCAACGGCACCGGGGGAGACCAAGACGTACAAGTTCCGAGCGACGCAGTACGGCACATCGTGGTACCATTCACACTTCACCCTCCAGGCCGCCATGGGCCTCATGGGCCCGATTGTAATACACGGGCCGGCGACTGCGAACTACGATGTCGATCTCGGGACCTTCATGATCACCGAGTGGTTCCACGACAGCGTGTTCCACATCTGGGAGGTTCTGCAGAAGAAGGTCGCCCTGATCCAGCCCAAGGCGGAGAACGGCCTCATCAACGGCATGAACACGTACGACTGCAGCAAGTCCGACGACCCGGCCTGCCTAGGCACGGGGAAGCGAGCCGAGACGGTGTTCCAGAAGGGCAAGAAGCACCGCATGCGCATCGTCGGCTCCCAGGCCGACGGGTATATGAAGTTCGCCGTCGACGGCCACAAGCTGACCGTCATCGCCGCCGACTTCGTGCCCATCGTGCCCTACCGCACCGACAGCGTCATCCTCTCCAGCGGCCAGCGCTACGACGTCGTCGTCGAGGCCAACCAGGACGTGGGCGTCTACTGGATGCGAGCCATCTACCAGACGGCCTGCAACCAGAACACCAACGAGAACGACGACAACATCCTCGGCATCGTCCGCTACGAGGGGGCCGACGCGGACGCAGAGCCCACCACGAAGGTCAACCCAGACATCACCAACTCGTGCGGCGATGAGCCTTACGACAAGCTCGTCCCCTGGGTCTCGCATCAGGTCGGCCCAGACTCCATCAAGGAGAACATTGCCCTGCAGTGGTACTACGAGCTCTCTACCGTCTTCCACTGGACCCTCAACACCAAGACCCTCATCATCGACTGGGAGGACCCCACCCTCCTCGACATCTACCACCGCAACCAGACCGAGTGGCCCAAGAACAGCAACGTCGTGACCGTCGACGTCGTCGACGAGTGGGTCTACTGGGTCGTCAAGGACCTCACCATCGTCAACGCCTTCCACCCCATGCACCTCCACGGCCACGACTTCTACGTCCTGGCCCAGGGCAGGGGGCCTTTTGTCCCCGGGCTGGTCAAGCTCAACCTGGATAACCCACCGCGGAGGGACACGGCCAGCTTGATGGGCAACGGGTACACGGTGATTGCCTTTAAGACTGACAACCCGGGGTAAGGCCTCTTTCCCCCAATCTCTTCCCCCTCCCCCCTCTTTTTTTCCCCTGTTCTAGCTTGGCCTTTGGTGCAAGAAGTGAAGAACATGCTGACCCGTGATCACCATGCTAGGTCATGGCTTTTCCACTGCCACATCGCCTGGCACGCGAGCCAGGGCTTGTCGCTGCAGATGGTGGAGCGACAGACCGAGATGGCGGCGCAGATGGACGACATTGTCGACGACATGGATGAGTCGTGTGCCGCGTGGTCTGCCTGGTACGAAGACTCGCACTATAAGCAGGATGACTCGGGCATTTAGACATGATGATGGAGATGCCTGGTGGATGTACATAGGAGAGGATCATACAGCGCTGAAAGGCATAGTCAACAACATTTTGCTATAAACGCCGCAGATCACTGTCACCGTTGCCGTATTTTATACCTGGATTTATAACCTGACCACTACCTACCTAGCTTTACGTATGTCGGCCGCAGCCTGGGGGAGGCAAGGAGGCAACAGAGCTCTGCCCCACCACGACGTCGTGCCCCTCCAAAAGCTCTCTCCATCCTCCCCACCATCACCGTCACCAGCTCAGCTCGTCTGTCCTCATCACCAAACTTCGCAATCCCATCAAACAGCAGACCTCTTCCCACGCGGAAAATCCTTACGGATCCCGATATCAAACCACGCGAAAGATCAAGGACCCAGACTTCGCTCAACCCGTCGTTACCTAAACACCCCCTCCTGGGGTCTCCAGTCCTCCCACACACACAATGTCCGCCGACACCACCCCCATATCCCCCACGCGCTTCGCCGCCGCCCTCAAGGACCTGCCCCTCGACGCCCTGCACCTCAAGGTCCTCGAGATCCGCAACGCCATCGCCCACCTGCAGTACTCCAACGACCAGCTCAAGCCCTTTGCCGAGGGCACCGCCACCGCGCTCACCTCCTCCTCCCCGTCCCCCGCCGGCGACAGCGCCCCCGACCAGGACTGCATCGACGCCATCCGCGAGAACGAGGCCGTCATCGACCGCATGGCCGAGCGCATAGCCGTTGTCCGCATCGAGGTCGAGGACCGCGGCGTCAGCTGGGCCGAGTTCCAGAGCAAGGACGAGCTGGCGACGGCGGCGGCAGAAGAGCAACAACAACAACAAGACGACGATGAAACACCACCACCAGCAGCACAGGGGGTCCAGCAGCAGACCAACGGGACCAGAGCCAACGGCCACCCCGCACCTGCAGCGGGAGGAGGAGGAGGAGACGCGCAGCGCTCCCCGTGGACCGACGGGACGTTCCAGACGGGGACGATACGCAACGGCGAGGTGCGCCTGGACAGGCAGGCCGGGCGGCCCGAGGGCGGCAGCCTGAGCGACGAGGAGCTGCGGCGGGCGCTGGAGGAGCGCATCCGGAACTTGAGCAATGACGACGACCAGGAGGAGGGTGGTATGCACCTGTGAACGGAAAGGAGGAAAGGGGCGGGCGGGCAACGTGGGATGGGGGAGTTTAAGGCGTTTTGGGAGTAGAAAAGGGAAAATCGGATATCCATGAGATAATACATTCAGGGGGGAGGACATCACGCAGTCGACCTTGTCCCAGTTGACCTTACCCCGTGGAGAGCGATGATATGAGCCTCGGGATCCTGCGGCGACTTGAATTCGGTCCTGAAGAAAGCGAGGGCTGTTGCGTTGTACGAGTAGGCTCACGCGGGAGATACTCCCCCCTAGAGACCCGGCTTTCCTAGGACACCAACCAGTCCATCAATCCCATATCGCCGCCAGCGAGACAAGAAGCTTACTAGCAGGTGGGTGCTCTTCATACTATTCTTGATGGGCATGCTGGCAGCAGTCACATCGCAAGCCTTGCACAGAGGGTTACAGAAAGTGGCATGTGAGTGGTGGGTCCCTCCAGGGACGCGCAATCGGGAGACTTCTGGTTGATGTATATTGCTATCCTGGCGATCAAGCAGAATATGGAGACGGTTAAGGAAAGTTGATTTGGAAGCAGTCTAAGCCGGTTAGACTGCTGGTAACGAAAGTAACAACAAGAACTGAACACCATGCTTCCCCCATTTTGAAGAAGAAGAAAAAAAGAAAACATTCCAAAACTCCACCATCCCAATGCTACCCAAGGAAGAACCAACTCCGTGCCAACGCAATGTCGCTGAAGAGAACAAATCAGAAGATATTGGAGTAGGCGGGCAAGGACAACAGGTTGGCCTTAGTCGGAGTCATCTCCGACCGGCGATGCGGCTCCGAAAAAGGACTTCGTCCTGATGGACTGTTGCCGTCTCCCCCTGCTCAAAGGGACTCGAGCGCTGCTGTCCGAATCGGCGCTGACGATAGTCTCCAACTTGGGCCGCTGAGCGATATGGCCCGTAGATCCCGGTGCGGCTAGGGTCTGGGATTTGCTGCGCTGAATCAGCGACGGTTCTTCGTCTTCCGATTCTTGTCCCGGTGGTGCTGCCACGGGTCCGGGTCGTACCCGACTCCTTTGTCGTCTCTCATAGGCTATCTCCACCGACTCGTCGACGCCGTCCAGGGATAAGCTTCGGCTCCGGGGAAAGCTCAGTGACCGATTGCTTCGGGTCAGGAATAACGATTCGATAAGCTCCTCTTCTGTCGGGGTCTTTTTCTCCTTCTTGAGCCTCTCCTTGGCCAACCTTTCCTGGGCCACGCGACTCAGGTGGAACTCCTCTCCACCCATGGTCCTTCCACTCGACTTGCTGCCCGAGCTCACTGCCCGGCTAACGGGGATCTTGCCCTCCATCATCTTGGCAGACGGGGGCGGCTGTAGCATCCAGCGATGCGCATCCCTATGCGGCGCTTTGCTGCTGACAACTGGAGGGTGATAGTCGTTGACGGGTGGGTTCTTTGGTGAAAAGTAAAAGTCGCGCCGAGCCTGTTCGGTAACTTCCTTCTCGAAACCCAACGTAGACTCTATCAGCCGGCCTGCTGAATCTCTAGCCTTAGAGAAGGCATCCATGAGTTTATGGCCAGACCACTGGCCCCATAACTCCTCGTCCTCACGCTGGTAGCCCCTCTTCCGGTTCCAATCCTGGGATAGGCTGTCGTCCTCGGGAACAACGGTGGTGCTGTCCCCAAAGTTGGTCCGGCTGTCTCCTACGTTCGTGCACTCAGATACACTTGGAGCGTTGCTGTCCTTCCCGGAGCTCGTAAGCCCGCGTTGACTCGAGTTCTTGCTGGCAGACTTCTTGGGCAACCTGGGACCCATGGTTATCTCATCCTTCCAATAGGGGTTTGTGTTGAACGGCGAAGGGTGGCGGTATAGTCCGGGCTGTTCGCTCTCGAGCCTAGCCTTCTCCCGCCTTTCCTTCTTTGCCTGCTCCTTTGTCTTTTGGTGATGCCGGACTTTGGCGCATGGTGTACAAGCCAGGAAGTAGAAAACGGCCGATTGGAATGCGACGGGGAATGACATGATGCCGGTCGTTCGATGGTCGTGTCTTGACGTATGATATGGGCGATCCTTCTTCTTCTTCTTCGTCTTCTTCTTCTATCGAGTGCGACACTCTCGGGACGTAGGTGTCGGCGGCGACGACATATGGACGAAAGACGTGGGGAGTCCGGGCGCTGATAGGAATCCTAGTCAAGTCGGGGATCTGCTGGCGGTCCCTAAACCTGGATATTCAGGTGACCGCCTCGCAACTAGATCGAATTGGAGTCACTGCCAGTTTCGGGAGCGAGATGATGTCGCTGTGGCAAGGTAGAGCAGTCGGCGGGACACATGCGCGTACAGTAGGCAATAACTCTCGACAACTAGAGCCTCGGGCCTCGTGAAATGAGTATGCGGGAGCGATGTACGCGACTCGGGGCAGCCAATTGACTCCTCTTCCAAGCGATGTATGTTTTGCGATCCTTTGCGGGGGGCGTGGCAATGGCACGGGGCAATCGAATCACAGACCGAGGGCAGCGGGAGGGTGGGATGGGGGTCTCAGGACAGTGTACGAGTCCTCGTCGACTGGGTGGGATGAACAAGGAGATCAGGGAGAGTGTGGTTTATTGGGAAAGCAGGGGCGATAAGAACGATACAAGAAAAGAAGAGAGTGTGGGAGAGAAGGACATGCCGT
The DNA here is from genome assembly GCA_016490725.1 of Amphichorda felina. Classification (NCBI taxonomy): domain Eukaryota; kingdom Fungi; phylum Ascomycota; class Sordariomycetes; order Hypocreales; family Bionectriaceae; genus Amphichorda; species Amphichorda felina. Next base: position 26,480 of record JAEMHR010000123.1, read on the forward strand.
ATTCTGAGTTTCAAGAGGCGGTGCTCGCGGGCAGGCAGGGGAAAGGAAGAGAAGGGGGCACAGGAAGTCGTCGTTGCGTTGTCGATAACTAAAAGTGGCAGTGGCAGAGTGGCAGTGGCAGGCAGTGACAGATAGTGGAAGATAGTGGCGGCCAGGCAGATGACAGTGAGCCTGGGAGAGATTGGTGGCCACTGTGCCACCTGGGCCACCTGGGCTACCTGGGCTAATACCAGTGCCACCAGTGCCCACCAGTGCCCACCAGGACAGGATGCTTTTGGTGGCGTGGAAGGGACGGCACGGGGCTTTCATCCGCCAGAACTTCCACAACCGCCGCACCTTCCCTGAATGGCTTGCATTGTGGTTGGGCAGCCTGAGGGGCTTCAGCCTTGGCGTCCCCTCTGTTGGGCCTGCTCCCCTCTGTGGCTCGCGTTAACTTTGCTCTCCTGAAGTCGTGGACTCGTGTGTTCCCCTCCTCCATCTCCTCCCAAGAGTCCAGTAACGACTCAGTCCCATCCTGCACGGAAAGTATCCTTGCAATCCACACGTGTGCCTGGAGGCCTGGCTGGGCCAAATGACTCTCCTAATCAATAGGTAGGTACAGAGTCATCCAAACTTTCACCACCCACCATTCTAGCCTCCCAACAACCCGGCTCTACGAATAGTACTCGTACCTACGTATACTCTACTCGTATGTACGGATACGAAGTAAGACGGGAGCCACGCATAATACACTAGAGATATTATTACCAGGCGTCTCAGCCAGGCCCTTCGCACGGAACCTAAAACGAAACACTGGGTCGAGGCCCGAAACGACTTGCGCAATCTGCCGCACCCCTGCGCCGACTTTTGTTGCCCAACCCCGTGAATAGAAAGGCAGCGCAGCACTGCTGGACATGCTGAGTCCCCTGATGGTCTGACCAGAAGCGAGCTCCTGGGTTGAGGTTGAAGCCACGCCCACGATCCCCTAAAACTGCACATTACGAGTACATGCGTCAATACCATGTACGCCGCTTTCCAAGCCCCATCTTGCGCACACGTTGCCCATCGCGGATGGACGGGGAACAAAGCCGACCATCTGCGCCAATCCAGCCACCTCTCGCTCTCTTTTGGTCCTGCCTAGGGCAAAAGGGTAAAAAGACGCATTCGTCAGCGTCCGCGAGATTGGTTTGGCCCGTGTCATTAACGGCCCCCAACAACCGCCTGCCTCTACGTACCAAATGCGGAATTTCGAACCCAGATCATCCGCGCAGCCGGGCCAAGAAACCTTTTAGCTCCTTGTACTGCTCTAACCTCAGACACTGTGACTTGTGACTTGTCCTCACAGATACCCAAGCCGCAAACGTCCGTCCGGTTTTCCTCGGTAACATGCACAAGTGATCCCCGAGATCTCCAAAGGTTTCCAGTGTCTCAGACAGTCTGTCATCACTCAGCCTCCGTCCGACCCTATCCGTGTGCAGTACTCCTGTGAGTACGTACTACGTACAAGTACTCCTACGAGTACGAGTAATGACATGTACCGTCTACTAGTACTAACAATGGCCGGGCACTTGCTCCGTCGGGCCCACTTTTTCCGATTCAGTCTCCCCGGCGTCCCGGACCCGCCATATTCTTCATCATCGCCAACTCCGTCACTTTTGTTCGCCTCTTGACACACCCTGCGCGCATCTTCTAGGACTAATCCATATTTGATCCATATTCCCAAGAGATAGAGTATTTCACATAGGGTCCCTGGCCAACGACTGAGAAAAAAAAGACCCGTAGGAAGCTTTAACCAATTAGGATATGTTAAATCCAGCACAAATCAGCATTTCCATCACTCGACGACCAGCCCACCTGACTGACCATGAAACTAACGTCAGCATTTCCCTCCGTGCAAAATTTGATACAGAATCGTCCTCCATTTAAAAACTCCTGTCTACTTTGAGGCACATTGGCTATTGGGCCTCATGAATGGAGGACATGCCATCGCCTCGAAGGTCTTCTCTCTGGATACCTGGTGCCCCACGGGGTCTCGTTTTTCTCCCGCATAACACCTAGCACACAGCGTCTTCCTTCAAACGTGTCCTCTGCTTCAAACCCAACAAGAACTTGGAAGTGATGTACCGATGGCATCCCAAACTCCAACCGTGATCCTGCCAACTTTTAGGAAGAAGGGACTTTAAATGCAATGACAAGGAGCGGGGGAGCCCGTCCAACGGAAAAGCCAGGTGAACAAAGAGAAGAAGAAGGAAACAAGATGAAACCAAGGAAAGACATATTTTAGACGCTCCAGTCCCGGGCCGGGTATTTACTGTACAAAGCGGGAAAGCGCTGCTTCGGAGACTACCATACATAGAATAAACAGTTTGAATAGGAAATGCAAACACACTGTGGGGTTTTTAGACGTCCCATTCCTCCTCGACTTCCTCCTCGGATTCACCCTTAACAGTAAGTGCCGAGAAAGATCCAAAGTTCTGGGAAGACTTCGCTGGGTTGCTGGTGGTGACGGTGGGAGAAGACTGCTTGGGCTGAGGGGCGGCGCGGGTCTGCACCGGAGCGTCATCTCCAGATCCAGCGGGAGTGTCCTTCTTCACCGACTTCTTGGACGACTTGGTCTTCACAGTGCTCCACTCGTCCGCCTCACTCTTCAGCATCTCCAGCTGCTCCTCTTCCGAGGGGAGGGAGGAGATCCAAGCAGACTCCGTCTGGGAGGGAGGGGAAGGTTTGGGTGGTTCCGCCGCCACGGGGGCGTCGAAGGTGTCGAGGAGCTGCTGGGCTTCACTGGCACCGGGGCTCTGAGCCTGCCCGCCGTTAGGGGCACCTTGGTTCCAGGCCGACTTTTTAACGCTGGCGGCGGTGAACTGGGAGCCATCCTTGGCTGGGCGACCCTCAGCAATCCGGGCAGCTCTCCGCTGCTTCTCCTCGAGGACCCTGCGATCCTTCTCGGCCTCCTCCCGCGCAGCCTTAGCAGCTTCAGCCTTCTTACGGTTCTGTCGCTGCTTCTTCGTCTCAACGGGCTCGAGGGCCTTGGCGGCCTTCTTCTTCTTGTTCTTATCCTTGGAGTCGGTGTCGGTAAGTCTCAAGACAGAGGGGCCCGAGGGTGTAGGCTCAAGCATGTCGGCAACGCCGCTCGCGTCGGTCGATTCGGCGACAGGTTCAGTGGCAGGGGAACGAACAGGAGACTGGTCATCATCGGCATCGGCACCGTCCCCAGACGACGGCGCAGAGGGGGGCGGGGTCGTCTTATTGGCTGGAGTTCCGATCTGGTTCGCGCGGGACTGCTTGACAGACTTTTCCTTCTGCTTCTTGCCAGAGTCCGAGTTGGTGGCAAATGACGTGCCTTGTTTCGCCTTAGACAACTGTTTGGCAAACTCGCGGTTGTCGACCCCGTCATCCGATGTGTCGTTTGCCTGAACATTGCTCAGGAAAGGACTTGGTTCGGTGGTCTTGCCAGATGCTTTGACCTTGGAGCTCTTCTGGGAGGACCCCTCCGACGTGAAGCTCTCCATGCGTTGCTTCTTCTTTCTGTCCTCTTTTCGAGACTCGGACTGCGAGGGCTTGGGAGTCTTGGCTTGTGAAGCGGGAGCTCTCTTCCGGTCCTTCTGAGTAGAGACGTGGTAGATGGCATACCCCAGGCCAAACAAAGTGGCATAGCCACCGATGGTGTAGAGATAACTCATGTTGGTTGCCTCAGCCATGTTTTCGGTGTGACAATCGGAGCGATGGACAAGTGATAGAGGCTGGCGGTCGCCAGGAGAAGAGTGTTGGAACTTGGAAGTGTCGCCAGAGATTGTGTTCAGGAAAGACTTCCTGGGAAACTCGTACAGGGGCCAAGGGCGAGATGAGGATTGGCTAGACGGCGTTGGGGGAAACCGCAGACGGGCGAAAGCACCAGGTCACAGCCAATTGAGCGTGATGACGGATGTCTAGACGCCCGTGGTTCGAGTCGAATCGGGGCGACGGGGGAGCTAGACGGGGCCAGACGGTCGCAGCTTCTATGGCCAAGTTCGCGAGAATGGTGAGGCCAGGTTGTCTTTAGCAGCTGCAGCTTTCTCCCGAGTGTGGGGAACCGGTACAGGGTGTTCCTGCACCACGCCGGAACAGGGTCAGGAACAGTGCCAGAAACAGGCGCGGCTCGAAGAGAGCAAAGAAGAGAGGCGAACGGATGGATGGAAGGTATGGTGGAATGGGTGGGCAGTGGATGGGGGCGCAGGCGGGAGCTGCGATGCAAATAGAGATGGGACAGGAGGAGCCCAGGCGTTGAGGCAATGGAAGACTTCGTTCCAGAGCCGGTCAGAGTGATGTCGGAGATTGTTGCAGGGATTGAGGGGGATCGAGTGGAGAGGAGCTCTCGGAGAGGAGGAGAGGAGGCGCCCAGACAGTTGAGGCGGCGAGCCTAAAACTCAGCGGCCCTTCACCTCACCCACTGGGTAGGGCATGAGGTCCACGTCCTATTGGTGGGCTGGGCGCACGTCCACTGGGACAGTGGCAGATGCTGCCTGGGCGACGCACCCTTCCTGTGTGTCTCAGGGTTCGTCCATCCATGACTCCGTGACTTCAAGTTCCAGTCCCCGAGCAGGTGATGGTGACTTTTGTTGCTTTGACGGATGAGAGCCCGTTGGGGCTTCCAATGGCCCAATGGCTTCCAATCCCTCGCCAACCTTTTTGGTCGACATGATACCCTTCCCTGCCCGCCCATCTCCTAGCGGGCGACCGGGTACCAGGTATGGTAGACGGCGCCTGGGACAATATCCCCCATTCTGGCTCGGCCCTCCTCGGCCTCGTCGCAGATAAATCACCCATGGCACCACACGATACCCAGACATGGAGGCAGGCACCACGTTGCTACATGTATGGAGCAATCAGCCATGCGTCTTCGATTGGTCTGCTAATCTAAACCGATCGCTCGGGGGTTCCGCCTGGGAGATCTCCGGGGTAGTGGCACAGGGAGCTGGGAGTGTACAGGGCGGGCGTGCGGTGAGCCTGGATGTACTCCGTAGAGTATGGGCAAGTATGAGTACTACCGACGCCCATTTGCCCCTTGGAGCCGTGAGGCCTTCGCCCGTTCCCAGTCATCAGTCACTACCTAGTAGTACCTCCCGTGGAGCATACATTGGTAGTACAAAGACAGCCTCTAGTATTGTCACATCAGAGTCTGTCCATCAAAATTCGTGCCGCTCATGCACCTAACCGTCTCAACTTCCCTTTCCAACCCAATCTGACAGTAGCCAGTATCCGTACAGATAAAGTCTCCATATTATGGCATAGAAATTCCCCGTCGGCCGGGCACGGCCGTGATGGGGAAGAACGAGTGCTTATCAAGTTATTCACCAGCCTCCAGCTACCTAACTGGTAGTAGTAGCACACCCCCAACACCCCACCTTCCACCACTGACCTCAAGTGACGAGTGAGGGGCAAACTGGTCAGATTCAGGGTCTCTCCTCTAAAGAATTCCATCTCAGCGCTCTCCATGACACTCAAGTCGCTCCTGTTTTCTTCCTGATTCCCCAGTAGAACAACTAGGTCCCATTCATAGACCCTCCGACCGATCGCCGAATACCTAATAATTCTCCCTTCGCCATCTTAAGCTTCAACGCTGGGCGCGTTGTTGCTTTCCACGGGCCACCAGGATTTATTTTATACCCCCCATTACCTGGGAATAGGCATTGACTATCCATCAATATGGCTCCGAACAAGATTATTATCGACACCGATCCCGGTAGAATATTTCCATCCACGCCGATCCCGAATCCCTTGCTTACTCAGGAACTAGGTGTCGACGACATCATGGCCATGCTTCTTGCTCTGGCTGCAGACCCCTCCGAGCTCGAAGTTCTCATGCTCTCTGTCACATATGGAAACGTTCCACTACAAAGGTAGGGGGCCGTGTAGATCCAACACTTCATTTAGCTCGGCCCTAACAATATTCCAGCTGCTTGCGCAATGTCGTCGCTCTCTTCCACGTCCTAGAAAAGGAGATCGCCTGGAGGAAGGCTACAGGCAGGCCCGAGGGCTACGAAGCCATGAAGGCTAACAAGCCTATCGTTGCTGTCGGTCCAGAGCATCCCCTCGAGGACGAGGAGCTGATGGCCGACTTCTTCCGTGAGTCTATTACATGTCTACCCCTACCCGTCCCAACCTGACCGGACCCCCGACTAATCGGAACGACAGATGGTGCCGATGGCTTGCACAATGTCCACGACGCCCATCCTCACTTGAGCCCTGCCGAGACGTGGAAGCATCTTTTCGACAGTAACAGTGACGCGTCCGTGGATCACACCACCTTCTCCCCTTACTTTACCCCTTCAAAGGCCCCCTCTCACAAGGAGATCCTCCGTATCCTCAGGGAAAACCCCGCCGACACCGTCACCATCCTCGCCGTTGGGCCCCTCACCAACGTTGCCCTGGCTGCCGCCGATGACCCTGAGACCTTCCTCAGGGTCAAGGAACTGGTCGTCATGGGCGGTGCCGTCCATTGCGAGGGCAACTGTACCCCCGTGGCTGAGTTCAACTGCTACGCTGATGCCGTCGCAGCCGCCAGAGTATATGCTCTGACCTCGCCCAACCCCGCGTCGACCATGCCCCCAATCCCTGATAAGATGTCGACGCTGGGCGCCTACCCGGCCAAGCTCAGCCGGCAGCTCAAGCTCACCCTCGCGCCCCTCGACATCACCACCCCTCACGTCATTGGCAAGGAATACTTCACCCAAAACATCAAGCCCTTTGTCGACGCCGGGAGTCCCCTCGCCCTGTGGACATCACACTTCATCCAGGGCGCCTTTAACAAGATCGACACCATGGAGGAGGACGGGCCTGAACCCGAGCTCTCCCTCCACGATCCCCTGACCGTCTGGTACGCCATGACAAGCAACGACCCAGCGTGGAAGGCCCCGTCCAAGCCTGAGGATATCCGTGTCGAGACGTCTGGTCAGTGGACCCGCGGCATGCACGTCATCGACCGCCGCAACAGGAAGAAGCCTGCTGAGGCTGCCGCCGCCGTCTCCGAGAACATCCATGAGGACCCGACCATTCGCACCCTCGATGACGTCCCCGGAGACGACCATGCCTGGCTCAGCGTCCTCAAGGGCAACAGGATCAACCGTCTCATCGCCTCGCCCGGGGAGGAGGTTTTCAAGGATGTGTGGATGAAGAAGGTCTTCGCTTGAGCAAACATCGAGAAGACACTTGGACAGAAGACGTGTCAGCAGATATAACCGACCATCATTGGATGTAGTAATTGGCAGGTCCATACCCTCGTAGACTAGCCAGAAATCACATTGTTCTAAATTGCTCCTGAATGCTCCAAACGCCTCTTCACCGTCCCAGTATTTGACCGCGAGATGATATGATTTCCCTCGCTTTCTCCGTCTCGTCGCACAATCCCTTACAGGCCCGGCGCCTGTCGCCCGCCCTATATATGTTTGACACCTCCTATGGCCGAACCCTTGACCTCTGTCCAATTTATGCTGTCATCAAGCTTCTCGTCAACGAGGCCGACAGAGCACACGTTGTCTCCTCGCACAAGGTAGAGGCCTAGGGGAATCTCTGTCGACGCTTCCGGGTCATCGGGTTCTCGGATGATTCGTTCGGACGCGCTGCTCAGCACCTGAGAGGGAGCCATCGTCATTAGCATTTCGTTCTGGCTGGGGGATTGCGGGGTGCCGCCTAGATGGGGGGTTTCGCGTACCAGGTTGGTCGAGTTGTCTGCCGCGGAGAGCGTCCCGACGAGTATCCTCGAGTCGGCCGTCACGATCAGGACCTTCTCTAGTAGGGGAAGAGCGTTAGCTTCGGAGCTTGCGGCTGGGGAGAGATTGGGTAAGAGCTCACTGTTGAGGTACCCTCCTAGCGACGCCATCTTCGCGAATCTGGCCCCTTATGCGTCCGAAGTAGAAGAAAGGACGGCGATGGATAATTCTCTGGCGTTTCTATGTGGTCTAGGCGCTGAATTGGGCGTGTGGGGGGTGGAAGTTGTTTGGTGAAGATGAAGATTTTGGGAGACGGTCAAAAGCTTAGGTGGGGTTCTCACCACCTTGCTGTACCAGAGAAAAACTCAAGGGACGGATGTTCATATTGGAGAGCGCTGAGGTACCATATCGAGGCTGGTTTCAATTTGAATCTTTATTTGGCTATAAAGGTCTCTCCAACACTTCGATAGGTGCTCCGTTGATCTCCAGAGTCGACTTTATCTACGGACGTCAAAGCGTATCGTAGCTACGAACAGCTAGCTACCCACGTTTTAACGAAATCCCAACCCGTCACGTCCACTGGCTACAGAAGAACATACGAGCACCATCATCATAAGAATTACTAGATCAACTCAAGACGAGAAGCAAAATGGTACCTCTAAGCATTTAACAAGCAAGCAATGGATTGGACAGTTCCTCATGGTCATCCTCAGAGCAATTGGCATACCGAGGCTTGGTTACAGGGTAGGCCCCCAGCTCAAATCATCACGATGCACCCGCATGAGCAAAACATCAAGGTACGAGTAATATCATTATTACCAGGGGGATACAATACGAGGTAAACAAGAGCAGAGGGTTCAATCGATAGCACTACCCTTACAAATACCAAACAATCATCGCGAGTGTGAAGCCTCCTATGGCCGAAATGGGGACGCGCATCTGCCAGACCTCCAATTCAAAACAGGCTTGGTGATACTATTTACTGTACACAACGAAACACCATAGCACAATGCAAAATGTCTCTTCTTCACCTCACCAGACAAGCCGGCGGAAGCAATGAAAAAACGAGTTCGCGTCACCTGGAGGCAGTGTAATACCAGGGACACTGTGGGCGGGATCATGTGCAAGCACAGAGGAAACCGCCCGAAGGCCAAAAATAAGAATAATCACGATTGGTCTCCTTAGAGACCTTTCAGAGATTAAACTGAAAAGAACAGATACTACACTTGATCTAAGCCAAAAGGCAAAGAGAGCTAAGGAGAAAAAGAGAAAAGGGAAGCGAAGCTTCTGGCCGGGAGCGAAGAATTATATACCTTTCAAAGGCGGTGTGGGCGATGACAGGATCAGTAGGTGGCAGAATCGGATTTTTTCCATGGCCAATCAGGAGAACAGAACCCAGAGTGCGGCTGCTGCTGCCTGCCAGGCTCCACAAGCGGGTCCTCAGCCTGAGGGCACGGACACCTTGAGGGCCTGGCCTGCCTTCCTCAAGAGTGAAAAGTCGGTGGAGGAAACTGACCTGGTGGATAAAAGGGGTGAATCATTTGGTAGGTACGGATATCAAGGAAGGTGGACCGGTGGTGAAGAATCGCGACTGAGAGTCACTGATATTGTCTGATAAAGCAACATGTCACGTTCCCCCTCAATGGTTCCGACTGGCGACGTCTCCAAGTAATTTCAAGTCAGCCAGCAAGTTTAAGGATCTTTGTGCTCGGGGCACTCACTACACTGGTACGAGTACTCCGTTTCAATTTACCAGTAGCCCTCGCGGAGTCATCTCTCCCCCTAGTGATATCCGCATTAACACCAACTTGAAAACAAAGACTTGGGCATGTGGGCATGTTCTTTCTCCAGTGCCCTGATGCCCACGCAACCCATTGCGCCATCCCCCAAGACCCTATGCACAGTGGCGGGATGATAACCTGAAAATCTGCAAAGTCCCCAACTCCGATTACCAGTAGTACAATATGTCGTTATTGGGAAAGCCTGGGCGTTACTCCACGAGCTCGCCCTCCTCATCCTCGGAGAGCCTGGCCCGCTTCTCCGCTCTATCGTCCTGAGTGTCCAGTTCTGATTCTTTCCTCTTAGCTGGCGACCGTGGTGCGTAACTATTATCGTCTTGTGAACCTCCTTCGGCTCCTCGGTCTCTCATTTCAGAATCCATGTAGCCTCCCCCATTGATTCGGCCGTTAGGACTGCGACTAGCGCCCCTGTCAACCTCCATAGGTGTTGCGGCGTTGGATGACAGCGTGTCTGGCTGGCTGTGAAGCGTATCGGCTCGCCTTCGAGATATCTCGAGGTCGAAAGCTGGGGACGGTAGCGACGGGTTCTGCTTCCGAAGAGGATTCTCGGTGTAAAATTGCCGAATAACCTCGATGGATTTAACACAGCGACCTTCGTGCCCCTTCAAAAACTTCCACCAAGGCTCCCCGTTGATGTCGTCAATCTGCTGGTCTGTATGCACGCTGGCAAAGAAGATAGCGCTGATGGCGATATCTCTGGCGTCAACCAGAAGCGGGAGGGGTGTTAGGCATGCATCATTACAGAAGGCCCAGGCGGACTGCCTCAGATGCTTGTTGTGGACAATACCCAACTGCCCGAGGAGCTCAAAGAGGTGTCGGTAAGGGTTGTCGATCATGAGATCGAATGTCAGCAGCTCGAGCATGTCCTCCTCGTAGGTCAGGATGCTATCCCTCCATCTCCAGTATTCCTTGCTCTGCTCATCAATGATGAGCTTTGCGTTCTTCTGGGCAACTTTGGCCACGGCGATGATGATGTCTTTAGTTTTTCTGCAATTCTCTTCGACTTTGTTTGCGAGGAAAAGGGCAGTCGCAGCAATATTCTGGTGGTCATCATGTCAGATTCATCATGTATTAACAGGAATATCCCGCCGCCATCTCGAAACTCACGTAATGGTGTATTCCATGCTTCTCCTGCACCATGCTCCGGCGCATAAAGAATCTGTGGAAGAACACGCCCGCTACCCAGAGCGTAATCTGAGGCAGGTCAAGCATGACGCCTGCCTGATAGATGAAGTTGACACCCTTGGCCCTGCGTAGCCTCTCCTCCGCAGGGGACACGCCATCCAAAATTGACGGTGTGCTATTTATCTCTTCTGAGGTGAAGAACCACTGGTTCAGGTATGCCGGCGGCGTCTGCGCACCCGAGGGTGCTGGCGACTGCTGCTGGCCCGATCGGCCCTGCGGTCGCGGGGGGGATGTTCGCGCGCTATGCTGGGGCGGCGTAGGGACCGCGGGAGGGACATCCCGTCCATGTCGTCGTGTTGGCGATCGCGAGTTCCTTTCCTGTCGGGATCCAGCGGGTACGGGGGGCTGATAGCCTTCCCGAGGGGGTCGATACCGGTCGATGCTTGCCATGGTCGTCAGACGTGTGCCGTGCGAGCGATCAGGAGAAATGAGTGACGATGGTGATTCATTGGGGAGAATCAGCCCGCTTGGCCAGGCGCAAAAGGTTGAGGTGGTGCGAAGTGACGTCGGTGGTGAGAGACGCTCGGGGTATCTAATCCAAAAATATTGGGGTCACCTGACTACCTCACCCCTCCATGCGTCCTACCCTGGGGACATGCAACAAGAGCATCTAGGCACTATTATTGCCTGGCACTAAAGCGTGTAGAGCAGTAAAATGGAAGATGACTGACGAGGGAAATACATGGGATTAGATGTTACGGTGACTACTTTGGAAAAAATTCACTGGAGTCACCGAAACCCAGATAATGGGACATGCGTAGTAAGAGGAGACTTGCATCTCGAATTGGCGTAGACCAGGGGTATCTCTGAATCGCCGACTTTTGTCTATCCTCGCCAGATAATCCATTACTTAAAAAGGCTCTCCATCGTTCCGCCCCCATAGCTTGACTGTCCTGTCGTGCCCTCCACTGACAATCCACTTGCCATCCTTGCTGTAATCCACACTGGCCACGGGCCCCGTATGTCCACTGAGAGTCTGGACCAAGGTCCAGTCGTCGGCCGAGAACACCTTAACGTTCCGGTCAAAGCCGCTGGAAACGAAGAAGGTACCCGATTTCTTGGGGAGTTGGGCACCCTTCTCATCCGTCCCGGGTGGGATACCGTCGACAGGGTCGTCCAGTCCTTTGTACCATCGCACATCGGAAACGGCGCTCGTGTGAGCACCGATCCCGCCTGTGCGCTGGACCTTGCGAACATCCCAGCATTTGATCCAGCCATCTGCCGAGCCAGACAAGATCCGGTGGCCATCTGAGCTCCAGTCTAGTGCATGGATCGGTTTGATGTGGCCATCAAGATGGCCGTCAAGAATCATGACAGTCCTCCCGGAGCGCAGGTCCCATACACGGCCAATGCTGTCCAACCCCGCGCTTGCTATCAATGAGCCGTCCGTGTTGAAGCTGATGGCGTACACGCCTCTGGAGTGGCCCTCTTGAAGGAGGATTTCCGATGTTGTTTCCGTATCCCATAGCCGCCATGATGTGTCGTCGGATGCGGAGGCTAGATATTTCCCAGACGGATGAAACTCGACACGGCAAACTCGCTGAGAATGACCTTGTAGACTTGCCACCGGGGTGTCTTGATTCAAAGACCACAGGTGGACAAGCCCCTCTGCACCGCCAGAGGCAAAGTTCACAGAGTCTGGTGAGACGCCGCTCTCAGGGAGCGTCGAGCCCGGATACCAGGACAAGCCGCTGATCTTGTTGGTGTGTCCTCGGAAGCTCCTCTTGGTTGTCATGTTGGGGATCTCCACCAGCTTGATCTGGCCACCCCAGTTGCCGACCGCGACTAGCTCCCCATTCGGCGATATCCGCGTCATGCTGATGTGCCTCTCACCGACTGTCTGACTGCCCTGAAGCTCAAATGCTTGCAGCCTCTCCTTGACCTCCTTCCTGAACTTGACGTGCGTCCTTAGTGGTATAGATGACTCGGCCTTTTGGAACTCGATTCGGCGCTTCGCTCTCGATAGGGAGAATTTGGCGATGTCTGCTCGCGCTTTCAGCAGCTCGGGACCTCCCCGGGAATAGAATTCTTCTTCTTGTTCCTCCTCCGGTTCCTCTGTGGCATCCTCCATCTCGACGTCGCCGCCCTCTAGGCCAGCCATCTCCGCCTGGATGGTCAATAGCTCTCGTAGGCGATCTCGACGCTCGGCCGGCCCTTCACCAAACAGAGTGACAGGCTCGCCCATCTCCCTCAGCTTTGCGCGCACCCGGCCATCGTCTGTGGGTACAGCTATCGTTGCAGCCAGGCGCTTGCGGTTGAACTGGTTGAGGATTGCTGACGCCTTTTCCGAACCGACACCCGACATCTCGTAGTCGTGGTCATCGGGGAGGTCTTCGAGGGCCACACCCGTGGGCGTCTCGGCCTCCTCGACGTACGCTTGTCGCGACGGGTGCATCATCTTGGCGAGCTGTTGAGGACCTTCGGGGGGAGGGAGACGCGTGAGGATCGCGGGTTGGGGTCCTGTATAAGCGGCGCCGTACTGTCTAGTAAATGCGCCGTGAGTCCAAGGGCAAGGAAACGACACAAATTTGGTTGCGGGAGGGTGGTTGTTGACTTTGGCTGGGTTGGTCGGAGCAGTGAATTTTCGTTGTCGCCTCGGAAGGTAGTAAGGTAAGGGGAGCGAGCTGCCGGAGTATTGAGCAGAGATCAATATGTAGAGAATTATGTGAGGTCTTTCCAACAACCTGGGGCGTTAGCTCAGCTGGGAGAGCGTCAGACTGAAGTCAAACTTCAATCCTAAACCATCGGTTTATCTGAAGGTCCTGTGTTCGATCCACAGTCGCCCCATGTTTTTTGCCATTTCTTTTTACCATTATTCTCCGGTGCGGGTCCTTGTCCTTCGATTGCGGGGGCGGGGTGAAGAGGGACAATGTTGCAAAGAGACCGAGATGGCGTATGAAGTCTCGATCGGACCTGTTAAGAGAAGCTTAGATCTCCTGCATACACGAGAGACCAACTGGGAATACATGTGGAATAATAGATTTCTAATATGTGCCAAGGGGCTGATCCAAGCCGCCTACTTCGCATGAGTACTACTAGGAGTACTCGTAGTACTGAGTGATATACGTAAGGTAAGTAGTAGAACTAACCAGCTGTCTGACGGATCCTTTGGTCCGTTGCGTCCTTAGGGAAAGTCCACCAGCTGGAGGATCAGGGTCCTTTGGTGATGCGTGAGACACGGGCGACATGCAGGTACACACACGTACGCATACTCGCAGTAACGTAATGACTGTGGCGGTGGACTCCTGCTGATGTCATACGTCGGCGAACACGTCCGCATGGGATACTCATCTTTTACTTGGTACTTTTGGATAACACGTATTGTCCTCGTATGAGGTTATTCTAGGCATCTGACCACGCCTGGCAGCATCTAGTCCTGTGTCGTGTCAGTGGTGTGAATTGCTGCCAAGCCCTGGATTGTCGGGTGCCCTGGATGGCGCCGGTCCCACTGGAGCAGCACAAGTGCCACAAGGTTACACCAGTGACTAAATGGCAGGCTGACAGGAGCCCAGGCTCCAGCTGAGGCTCAGAGCCAGGGCGGTTTGGGCAGGCGCTGGTCATGCACATGTTGCAGTAATAATTTTGCGGCCAACATTTTTTTTTAGGCGCCCAATCGCAGAGCCAGGGTTTCTGGTTTTTTTTTAAGTTCGGTTACTATAGGAGCCTACACCCACCCCCAGATCCCTCACCACCTTCTTAGCTCTTTCTTCTTCCCATCTTCACTTGAAGAACAAAGACAAGACCATACTCTCCCGACGACAACTGCTGCCAATGCATATACAAAGGCCCTTTATCACTCGAACGTCCTTCTTCCGCTACCAGATGCGTCTTACCGGCCGCCACTACAACATCCAGCGTCACTACGAGTCCCTGCCTCGCGCGGATCCCGAGCGACGCCGTGGCGCACCTTGAAGAGGCACGCCAGCCGTATTGCCTGCACACCTAGTTGTAGGTTCATACGAGACTGTAAAATCTTTCTGGAGCCAAACCGAACCTCGCCCGTCCCAACAACCACAGCCGAGACTACGATCATGATAGCCCCCGTCCCCGCCGCGCTCAACACTGTGCGTGGCTTTCAGCCAACTCCTGTGGCCTCGGGCGACGAGGACTCAGACTATGGAGGCTCTCATACTCCCAGCCAGAAGCCACGGCGCGGACAGCCCACTATCAACGATGTAGTGTCCGCCAGCCGGAGCCCTACCGCGCGTGGAGCTCCCTCGCCCAGCATCTCGGGCATCGCCAAGCTGAGAATGCAGATGGAGCCCTTGAGCCTGTCAGAGAGTGCCTCGTGCTCCACATCAATGTCGCGGACTGGAAGCCGGGATGGAGCGCGGAGCGAGGCCGGTAGCGAGAGCTCCGGGAACAGTTCTACGAGCTACGAGGTCCAGCTGGAACATGACTTTGTCAGCGAGAGCATCCGCGGGCGGAATGGCTTCCCCGAGTCCACGGAGGCGGGCTTCAACCCGAACCGGAAGATGACGACGGACGACTTTGAGACCCTGCGGTGTCTCGGAAAGGGCACATATGGGACCGTGCTGCTGGTCAAGCAGCGTGCCACCGGCAGGCTATACGCGCAGAAGCAGTTCAAGAAGGCCTCTCTTGTGGTGAAGAAGAAGCTCATTGAGCAGACCAAGACAGAGCGACAGATCCTCGAGTCGGTCAACCGGCACCCCTTTGTGGTCAAGCTGTACTACGCCTTTCAAGACCACGAGAAGCTGTACCTGATTCTCGAGTACGGCCAGGGCGGAGAGCTGTTCACGCACCTGAATACGGAGAAGATCTTTTCGGAGCCGGTCGCGGCCTTCTACATGGCTGAGATGTTACTGGCCATTTCCCACCTCCACAACGACCTGGGGGTTGTGTATCGGGATCTGAAGCCGGAGAACTGCCTTCTGGATGCCGAGGGCCACCTGCTTCTGACGGACTTTGGGCTGTCCAAGGTGTCGGCGGAACCGACGGATGAGTGCAACTCGATCCTGGGGACCGTAGAGTATATGGCGCCTGAGGTGATTCTTGGCAAAAAGTACGGCAAGGCTGTGGACTGGTGGTCGTTTGGGGCTCTAGGATACGATTTGATGACGGGCAACCCCCCCTTCCGGGGCCAGAACCATGCCAAGATCCAGGACAACATTGTCAGGCAGAAGCTGGCGCTGCCGTACTTCCTTAGCCCGGACGCCAAGGACCTTCTCACTCGTCTCCTTCGAAAGGAGCCGACCAAGAGGCTAGGGTCGGTGATGCCCAAGGACCTGCAGACGATCAGGAACCACCGATTCTTCCGCAAGATTGACTGGAAGAAGCTCGAGGCGCGGGAGATGGAGCCGCCGATCCAGCCCATGATCACGGACCCCGAGCTGGCGGAGAACTTTGCGCCCGAGTTCACGGAGCTGTCGCTGAGCCCCGTGGTGGCACACAGGGAACCCAGCCTGATGAACGGTGCTAAGGACGACCTCTTTGGAGGGTTCAGCTTCGTGGCGCCGTCGAGCCTGCTGGACGAGAGCCGTTTCCCACCCACGCCTTGACTCTGGAGGCGCGACAAGTTTCGTGACAGGTTCACGGCACTGCTTTGTGTTTTGTGTTTTGTGTTTTTCCCCCCCTGGGCAGACGGAGGATAATGACGAGGGGTAGAGAGCGCGGTAGGAGTGCAAGTAGACATACATGGTATTCGTATAGATGTACGAGTATGATGGCTTGGAAAAGAGCCAGGGCGAGCCATTGGGCGTCAGTTATAGCACGGATCATCGGCGAGACTACTCGTAGACAAATAGACGATCGGATACGAGACAATGCACAGAGGCTGGCGAAAGTGACAACTGAGACAAGGTCAGGTTGCGTGTGGGTTTCATGGTTCGTGGTTCGTGTGATTCCATGCGAGAATGACATCAAGGTTTGGGACACCCGACGAGGGCTGTCGCACAAAGATGATGTCTCCTGGGCAAGCTTGTGTGGCATTGGCGCGCCCTCCACTCACTGAGAATGCTCCGTGAGCAGGTTTAGGTGCTGACGCGGCCACGATGTCAAACAACAGGCTGATGCTAGTGTCGAAGCCACCATGTGCGAGTAATATGTATAGTGGTCGACACAGCCCCCGCCTTCTCAGCTGTCGGTGTCATTCCCTTGAAATTATAATTACTATCCGTACGGAGTACAATGACAGTACTAAGCACGAGTACCAAGCACGAGTACCAAGCACGAGTACCAAGCACGAGTACTAAGCACGAGGTGAATGGGCTCCCGCTGGGAGATGATATCGGGGCATGAAGGAGGCCGTTGCTTACACGGTCGCCTCCTGCATAGAGGTTGCGCCGTGGCGGGCAGTCAATCACGCCGTCGGGTTTGCATGTGCGTATTGCTACGACGAGCACAAGTACCTAGCAGTAGTAGTCGTGCCCATAGTAGATGGTGTCACTGTGGGATCTGGTGGGCAGCGTTGGGTAGCATCAGCGCCGTGACAAATTCCTTACGCGTCGTTGCTGTATTGCTGCTGCAAGGGGCGGGCGGCCGCTCTGCATGCATCCATCGGCCATGGATAATAATGCTTCTCCATAAGGGTTGGTAGGACCTCGGTGAGACTGTCGATGGAACTGCCACCGTCATGCAGGCATTCGCGCCCAGACACGGCCAGCAACCGGCACTGCGCGTACGAGTACTTGCACTAGTCCGCTGCGAGCATCGTGGAGAGGCGCAGTGCCGACGGTGTTGGCTGTGCTCCATCTCTGCAGCCCAGCCCCCCATGAGCTTGTTTTGACAGGTTGCCAGCCCTCCCTCCCCGAGTCCCCCGTGCCCTGGGGGAGCTGGGGCCTCTTGCGAAGTCTTCCAGGGTCCGCTCTGTGATGTGACTTCATCCTTCGCCCAAGCTTCCCAATCAGAGCCCCCCGGATTGTAATCCCCACCCTCCGTACTTCGTAACCCCCGTCACGTACACGATGGTATTATGATAACTAGTATGATGACTAGTATGATGGCAGTACTCGCGCTGTTGCCCGTCAGCCCCCCATCGGGACTGATTCTGACTGACGCCTTGCAGCCGCGATGGAACACGTCTTGCACGTTCCCCCCACCTGGCATCCATGTACGAGTAAGGTAGTCGTAGTCACCTGCATGCCCGTTACCGGGATTCACCGCATTATTGTGAGCAGCCTCGGATGCATTCACTCGCCCGGCCGTGACAAGGCCCAACCACTCGGGCATATTGTTGTCCCCTGGAGATTGGGGATTGGACCTGCACTAGGAGTTGTGTACTCGCAACCCCTACAGAGAGATTGGGTTGGCGTGAGCCGTGCCGGATGATCGCTCCCCCTTTAAAGTTGATTCGCTTCCCTCCTTCAGACCTTGCTCCCAGGCCGTTGGCTTTTGCTTCTCTTATACCAGCACGATATAACTACGGCCTCGCCAGCCCGGTTGGAGGCCCCACGATAGATATGAGGTCTATCCCAGGCGCAGCAGCCATTGGCATTGCTGCCAGTCTCTGTGCGAATCTGCTCCTCAAAATCAAGTGCCCAAAACCTGGACTATTGCTGACATGTACATACTTCACTCACAGATTCCACTGCAACGGCCGCCCTGGCCACTTTTCGCACGGGTGAGTCTGACGACATCCGCTTCCAGTGGGGTGTCCCTGAGCAGTCCGCCAGCTCTGGCTCCGGAAACGTCTACTTCCAGCTCGATGCCCCTGACAGCTACTCGTGGGTCGGCCTGGGCATCGGCTCCGGCATGAGCGGCGCCGACATCTTCCTCTTGTACCAGGACGGCGACGGCAATGTGACCCTGAGCACCCGGCAGGCCAAGGGCCACCAGATGCCCGAGTGGTCTGAAGTGTCCGGCGTCGACCTCATCGAGGGCTCCGGTGTCACCGGCGGCAGGATGGTGGCCAACGTTCGTTGCACCGACTGCGGAGGCCTCGACTTGAAGGGCGACAATGACTGGATCGCGGCCTGGAAGGCCGGTGAGCCCATCGACTCGGGGAACCCCCGCGCGCCCATCGGCTACCACGACTCGCGCGTCATGTTCAGCGTCGACTTCTCCCAAGCCAGCATCTCCTCCGACGCCAACCCCTTTGTGAAATCCGAGGACGGTAATGACTCGGAGGACTCTGGCAGCTCGGGAGACTCTGGGGATCCCGGAAACTCTGGCGACGAGGGCGGCGGCGCTGTCACTGAGGAGGAGGGAGAAAAAGTCGACTCCCTTGTTCTCGCCCACGGGGTCATCATGACGATTGTCTTTGTCGTCCTGTACCCCCTTGGCGCGATGGTGATGCCCCTGCTCGGCAAATGGTTCATCCACTCAGCCTCCCAGATGGTCGCTTTCCTGCTCATGTGGGCGGGCTTTGGCTGCGGCTACGTCTATGCCCACAGGGATGGCATTGTAAGTACCGCCGACTCTCGAACATTCGAACGTGCCTTCATCCGGGCGCGCTGACCATGTTTGTTCCAGTTCTTCCATCAGGCCCACACCGGACTTGGGACGGTTGTCGTGGCCCTGCTAGGTCTGCAGCCCATCTTCGGATACATGCACCACCGTCACTACGCCAAGTACCAGGGACGCGGGATCATCAGCCACATCCACATCTGGTACGGGCGCATCCTCGTCGTCATAGGCATCATCAACGGCGGGGTTGGCCTCAAGCTGGTTGGCAACACGAGCGGGGCCTTTGTGATTGCCTACTCTGTCGTGGCCGGTGTCATCGCCGTGGCCTACCTGGGGTCGATTGTGTTTGGCCAAGTGAAGCGCAGGCGTGTCAGGACCAAGGAGCAGCCATCTTCTCCGGCTGACAACAGTCCGAATCCTCAGCAGACCTCAGGCTGATGTTGGGGTCAGTCGTTTACCCGTGACGTATACAGGAAGGGGGTTTTGCTTTGGCGGCCGATTTTGAGTGAAGATGAGCTTTTGTGAGCGGATAAATACTTGGTTTGACAGTCTTTCCATGTTAGATACTTCGTACCGACCAGGAGATACCATTTCATAGCAGCGACGCCTTTCAACTAATACGAGTCTTGATCATCTGGAGTCTGCAGGGGAGTGTCATAGTCCTGCTGGTAGCGGAAATATGAAAACGAATCATGCACAATCGGCATATGAAAGATTGAGATCGAGATGAACCTATGGCGATCGACATGGACAGTGAAACGACATGGAAGATGCTGGGTCACGTGCACCGCTCAAATTCCAGCGGGGGACAGAAGCTGCAGTGTGGAACCTACCTGAGTGTGGAACCTGAGGCAGCAATTCGCCCGCGAATCTTAGCCGGCCGACCATCTCCGGCCTTGAACCTCACGATTTTCACCAAAACCCTCAGCACCACCCCCATCTCCCCGGGTTCCCCAATTGAGCATCACCTCGCCGCCCAACATGCTCATCCAGCTGTCTCGAGCTGCGGTAAGCCGCCCCTTCCGACTCGATCGCTGTCGCCTCTGCTCCTTTCCCGCGTCGCCCCTTTCCCCCCGTCGCTGCGCCCGCTCGTCGTCGCTCGGTTAACTGACGTCCTTTATTAGCGCGCTCGCTCCGCCGTCGCCGCCGTCACTCGACGAAATGCTGCTGTCCAGGTGAGGGGCTTCATCGCCCCTACCGTCTCCCGGAGAGGTAAGCTGAGCTCTTTTGATCCCTCAATTCGATGGCCTGCCGATGGATTGGATGCCGGGCGATTGTCGACGACCCGTGGCCCCCCGACCGATGCCGTTTTCGTACAACAAATCCGAATCACCCCATAACCGCCCCGACATTGGGGCTGCCTACGCCAGCAACTGCGACATCATCGACAAGAAGAACGGCCTCGTCGTCGACAACACTCAATTTCGACCAACCACGCCACCCCCCCTTTCGCTCGGTTTCCTCCATCGCGGCTGTTGTTGCCGCCGCCTGGGTATGACGCCACCATGCTAACATGTCCTCCCCCCGTTCCGCAGCCGACTTTGTCCAGGAGCTCTACCTCAAGGAGCTCAAGGCCTACAAGGCCCCCGCCATCAAGGATTCCGACGCCGAGGGCCAGGTCCAGACCTTCTCCGCCCCCAAGGCCCCCCAGTCCCCCGAGGAGACCGACCTCGCCGGCAGCCTCAAGGAGTACGAGAGCATGGCCGTCGAGATTGAGGGCCAGGACGCCGACGCCACCGCTGCCCCCGCCCAGCTCCCCGACTGGCTCGAGACCGAGGAGAACGAGGCCGCCGCCCACTAAAGCAAGCATCACCATCCCCCTTTGATGTGTTTTTGGCTTTTGTGTCTTTTGGTGGTAATAGAATAAAGAGAAAGATGGAACATCCCTTTTGTCAAGCACTGCGAGCTGGAAAGACGGAGGAATGGTGTGGCAATGGTTCCGGATGCTCGTTGGCGTCAGACCCTGGCAGGCGGTGCCCGGCCTCGAGCGGAGAAGAAGGTGACGGGTTGGGATTCCTAGGGAATCCCTGTGTATACTTTTCCTCCCAACAGCCTGCTGCTGTGTAGTCCAATTCAATGCGAATTCGAATACCAATGAAGAACATGGAGAGCCTACCCGCTCGTCAATGGGATGTATGGTGACTGCTCACGAGACAGAGAGAGAGCCCTGTTGCTCTAGCAGCTTCCGGGTTCCATGCTTTTCGAATTGCTCACGAACACACGACAGCCACTACCCGAACTAAATCGGTCTACCATGACTTGACGTCAACATATGCTCCAGCTTCTCGGGACTTCTTCATGAGCACGCACGAATCATGGAACGTTCCAGGTGTGACAGGGGAATGAATAGGTAACACAGCAGACAGCCCCAACATATGATCTGTACCCGCTGCCTACGCATCGCTCTACTAATATAATAGACTCCTGAGCCCAACTCAAGCCTCCCGAGGCACGCAACGACGTTCACAACGGGACGAGTAGGCCTTGATGCTATGACCTGGGCGTAGCATGGCATATTGCGGTTCAACATCAGAATTTATATCAAGTTTATATACCGTTCAGCTTTTGATACTTGCCCAGTATCTTTAACGGGCGACCAGTTCCTCGGCTATGACAACCCACATGTTTTGAAGACTTGGGGAAATAGGACGGCAAACGACACCCATAAACGACTGTCAACGCCTGCAGGACAAACACGCTTGGCAAGGGCACATCATATTATTTGCTTCTGAGCCGCTGGGGCTTGACACTGAGCCCGACAGGCAGGACAGGGGCAAGCCTGGCCACGAGGTCCCAAAGTTTACCCAGTCCATCGTCCCTTGCAACCCAAACAAAAAAACGCCGGGTAGAAACCAGTCCGTCCCTCCTATGTACACACACATGCAAGACCTGTTCAAACCTCCATGCAGTACCGCCATTCGTTTGCGTCCCCTCCTTTCATCCCCAGAGCCGTCAAACGCGGGTGAGGGCCAGGGGAGCGGTAGTAAAGTAGTAAAACAAACCATATGCCATGAGACGACAGAGACGTTTTCTTCATCTTTTTCTTTTCGCCCCCCTGTGAGGATACGCAAGGCAACCCGTCATAATTCAACGCCGCTGAACTTTACAGAAAAGTTTTATGTTGGTGGGAGCAGGGGAAAAAGTCATTATGCCATTACACGTCGAAGTGGGCTCCACCAACCATCTGCTCGTCGTGGGCGCTGGACTTCATGATCCCGCTCATCCTATTAGCCTTTCTTGGATCAATGTCGTCCAGATTATCCCAGTCATCGTCGTCATCACTCGCTCGAGCATCATCCATCTCCTCGTCATCCATCCTCGGCCGGTCGCCCATGTGGTCATCCAGGGCGCTCTCGTCAACAAAGGTGAAGCCCTGGAAGTTTGCCTGCACAGACGGCGACAGCGGGGTACTAGCCGCGTAGCCTCTGGCCAGTGCTGCGGCGCGCTCGTTGAGCGAGCCGTTCTGGTCCAATGCGGTGGTGAACTCGGGGTCGAAGTATGACACGTCCGTCTCCGACTTCAATTTAGGCTTGAATGGCGGCGTGATGAGCTTCTTGGAGAGGAGGGTCCAGTCGATGTCGGCAAAGAATGGATGCCGCTTGAGCTCTTCGGCATCGTCTGTCGCGCCCAGGCGGTGTTTCGGGTTCCGGTTCAGCAGCCCCTTGACGAAGTTCCGACCCTCCTGGGAGAGGGTATCCCGAGGGAACCGCACCTTGCCAAATGCAATGTTCTTGTACATCTGCTGTGTATCCTCTGCGTAGAAAGGACTCCAACCGCAGCACATCTCGAACACCAGGACGCCCAGCGACCAGAAGTCGACCATCTTCGTGTATCCTGACTCATCCAACAGGACCTCGGGGGCTAGGTACTCTGTTGTGCCACAGAAAGTGTTGGTTGTATCATTGTTGGTGAGATTGGCCTTGGACAGGCCAAAGTCGCACAGGGCAATGTGACCATTGGCGTCCAGGAGGATATTCTCGGGTTTCAGATCACGGTACACAATGTCGTTGTTGTGCAGATGCTGGATGGCCAGTATCAACTCCGCAATGTAGAACTTGGCCCGCTTCTCATCAAACCGACCCTCTTTCTGTAGGTGCCAAAACAGCTCGCCACCAGACATGTAGTCTGTGACCAGGTACAGTTCGGACGGCGTCTGGAACGAGAATTTCAGGCCGACGATGAAGGGCGAGTCCGCCATGGCCGTCCTTACCAGGATGTTCCGCTCGCCCACCGTGTGTGCCACCTCTTTCTTTTGCACAATGACCTTCTTCTGCAGGACCTTCATGGCATATATGCGCCTCGTGTCTCGCTTCCGGACCTGGTACACCTGGCCAAACGTGCCCTTGCCGATGAGCTTTAGGATTTCAAAGTCGATCGGTCCAAAATGCTTCTTCTCGGATCGTTGGTAGATGGCTTCCACATATATCTCTCCCGTCGGCGCATTCTCAGCCATGGTATCGGCATGGCCTTGGAGGGCAAACCATCCCTTGACGGGCTCGTCAGTCTCCCTCGCCACCTCAAAATCCACGTGGCCCAGGAACTCCTCGCCCGTCGCCGTGTGATTATATACTGAGATATCGACCAGCATGTCCGACTCGACCACATCGCTGAACAAGAGGGTTAGGCCACACAACTCTGAGACAAAAAATTGAACAACAGATCGGGTCGGCTTACAATACTGCCTCGGCATCCCATTTCGGATTCACGGACGACGTCCGTGCCGAACGGGTCCGAATACTGCTGTGGTCGGTGACGCTGGTATTGCTGCTCTGTCGGCTGCGCATGGGAATCGACATGGGCGGGCGACCCGAGTCGCTGCCCTGTCGCTGGATAGGAATGCCGCCAGCAGCGACGGGGGCGACACTGAGGTTGTCATCCTCCTCGATCGACCTTGCGCCCCCCGAGATGAGCTCGCTTCGCTGGAAAACGACGACGACGTATGGGTCTCGGCTTTTCCTCAACCCTCGCCCCTCAGGTATCTTGATGGTCAATTTGCCTTTCGGTGCGGGAGCTTGGGCGCCGGTCGACGAGGAGGAGGCGCGGGGGGTCTGAGTCCCGCTCCTCTCGGCGCCATCGTTACTGACGCTGCTGACGGAGCTTTTGATTTCTGCTTGCGATGGGTGGGCAGCAGAGAGTGCTCTTGTGGGAGTCGACGAACCGCTCTTGAAGATGACACCACGAGTTAGTTCCTTGAGTCCACCAAGCGTGTACCACCTGCGAGATGTTTGGGAGGTGTTTTGATCTGCAGCCGAGTCGGGCGGGAGCTTTGAAGTTGAGGACTGGGAGGAGCGTTGGGCGCCCGGCTGGGAAGCGAGCAGCGTCTCTTGAGATGACTTCTCAGGAGCCTCCCGGGCAGTCTTTGTGCACGACGACGAGGGGCGGGGCATGGCAATTGAGGCTCCGGAGGCGGCAGCACCCGTAAGAGGGCGAAGGGCCCAATCTGGGCTCTGGCGCTCGTCCACCGGAGTGCCGCCGGAGGAGGAAGGGAGTGAGGTGGGCGGTGTTGGGTACGGATGGGAAGCGCTCTGTCTTTTCCGCGGGCTGCAGTTTGACTGGCGACCTGGAGGAGCCGCCCTGCGGGCAGTGGTAGAGGTGGCAGCAGCAGCAGGGTCGGCAGGGCCGCCGCCAGAGGCCGAGCCGCTACGAGACGGTATGCTGTTGGCGGGGAGCTGCGAATGCCGATCGGCAGACGAGACAGACCGCCTACGCAGGTCGTCTCGCGGGGGCGTGGCGGCGCCGGGCGGCGGTTGCAGGGCAGAGCAGGCAGAGGCAGAGGGCATTTCGGACATTTCGGTAGGAGGAAGAGGATCTGGACGAACCTGCCCAAAATAACTCATGATTCCAGGTAGACGTTTGTCCTGGAGGTCGGGCTGGGGGGTGGCTACGCCAGATCTCGGTGTTTCGTAGCCGATGTGGTCCCCGCCATCCTCCTCGGTGGTAGCGGTTCTAAGGAATTGTTGGTCAACACCGGGCATGATCGAAGGAACGAGCAGACAGCGAGGATGATCAAAAAGACTCGTGTGCGGCATGGGCAGCCAGGGGAGCGGCGCGGGGAAGAATGGTGAAAGAGTGGGAACACTAGCTCATGACGGCTGCCAAGGATGGTGGTTATTGGGAGGGGGGTTTCAAGGGCGAGCCTTGGGAGAGTCGCGATAGCTCTGCTGCGGAGAGGACCTCCCCGGCGGCGAGAAAATCACGGAAGCTCCGGTGTGTCAGGGCAGCAGGGCAACAGGGCAGCAGGGCAACAGGGCAGCAGCTGCAAGCTGCATGAGCCGGAATGACAAAGCAGGGTGACTGATGGTGACTGATGTCTGATGGGGGAGCGTTCCGAGAGCGGATGCGGGAGTGGTGATGGACCGATGGTGGTGGACATTGATGAGGGTCCAGCCTCAGTCGGGCCCACGACGACCATCAGATGGCGGCGGCGGCGACGATAGAGGACAGGGAAGGTGGATGGATCATGGATTTTTGATCCAAAGCCGCCACCTACAGGCCACCACCAACCAGTGTGGCCAGTCCACCAGTCCACCACCACCGACCGCGGCCATGCTGCCATGTGGGAGAGTGGAGCCTCAGCTCGAGGCCACAAGAGGAACTCCTGAAATCTGAATCACCGCTGCACCGCTGCACCGCTGCACCACTGTTGTGTGTTTGTGTGCGAGGTTGTGTGCGAGGCACTGTGAGGCATGGATGGTCGGAGGCGAAGCCCGGCGGCACAAGGCGAATGAGGCAAAGAGGCAACGCAGCCGATACGACGGGCCCTTGAGCCGAGCAGCAGGCCAGCAGCAGGGCTGGGCAAAAAGACGGCCGCAACTCGTCCGTCGCCTCCAATCCCCATGGTCTCCGTGGCGGTATGGCCCAATCACACCAGCGGCGGGTCGGCGAGTCAGGTTGTGAGCTGGGATACGGGGACCAGCAGCGCGCCCTCTGTTTCTCCCCCCGTCCGACTGATTCGATGCCCGAAGGACCGGTGACCGATTGATGGCATGATTGACGACGCGGCAGAGGGCAGGCTGACTGAGGCTGACATGTGCCATTCGCCGTACGAGTTGCATTTCATGGCATGTACTTCGTAGTGAGTGGGTGGGCTATAATGGCATGGAGAAGACCAGGCAGGCATGTCAGAGCCGGTCAGAGCCGGTCAGCCCACTAGCCCCGGTCGTCCCCAGAGTCGGCATCGCCAGTGGATGACGGCAGCTGATTGACGATCCCAGCCGTGCGTGCGTGCCATGGCCGGAGTGCGCGGTTGCCGGGAGGCGCAAGAGGTCGTCGCTCGGCGACTTCCAGCGACTTCCAGCGACCTTCAGCGACCTCCAGCGAGTCTCCGCGCCTCTCCGCGCTCAGTATCGGTAGCCGAATTGTGTTGGGCATTTGCGGTCGGAGCGGCTAGCCAGATCAAGATGCTGACTCGTTCGAGAACCCCATCTTTTTTTCCCGATCGAACGGGCAACTCGCAGGCGTTGCCACCCGTGCCGTGCCATGGTCCATCAGTCATCAACCACCAGCTAGCATCATCATGATGATCGCTGATGCCTGCTCTCGGGAACCGGGCCATGCGTGTCTCGGGTGCCATGTAGCCAGGGTTCGGCATGACAGCATTGAAGGTCGCCGCCGCCTGAGAGTCTGAGTCTCCGAGACGCCTGGACGCCACATACCAACCAGCTGGCTGTCCAACCCCCAACCTTGGCTGGAGCGCCCCTTCCATTCCAGCGCCATGCCATAACGAAGTGATGATGAAACAAGAAAACAGGAGAACAAGGGGAAGCAGAAACGAAAAAGAAACACAGAACGAAAAAGAAAACGCAGGCAATCAACTCTAGGAAAACAGAGCAAACATACTTTGACATCATGGCTTGTGTAGCTCTTCGAAGCAGGTCGAATCCCCCGGAGTTTGAATGGGAGTGCTCTGTGCCCGACATAATAACGAATAATAGCTGGCAAAGTATGGTAGTGGACGGTTGGACAAACCAAATCCGTCGCAGGGCGCCCGGAAGGAGTCAGCCAGGCGTGTGTCAGTCAGGGCCAGGTGAGACCAGACGACAAAGCGTTGGAAGTTCACGTTGGCGAGGCGCCAGCGGGGGAGGAGGGGTCGTTTATAGTCGTTGTGGTCGGGTGTAGGACCAGGCAGTCTCGTTCGTTCGTGGGATGCGAGGGACGAGTCCTCGGGGACAATATCTCTCTGGCGAAAGAGGTAAAGGGGAAGAGTTGAAGAGGAGCGGAAGAAAGGAAACAGTGGTTGGGGCTCGAGACGGCGGCGATGAGGGGTGAACAGCTTCCAGTGACCTGACGGTGTTTGGTGCAGGCGTCAAGTATTTTGGGGCCTGGTGCAGGGGTGGCGCTGCTGGCGCTGGACGGCCCAAGATCGAGGTTGACTGCATTGACTGCATCACTGGAGCACTGCAGGCCGCCCGATGCACCCCCCCTGGGCAGCTGCCAGGCCGCCCACCCCAGTAGTATTCGGTAGCAGCAGTACTGCCATCGTACTGGTACAGCTGCGCCCGCCTCAGGTACGCCCCAGCGTGGCGATGCACCCACTGTAAGGCAGTAATACTCGTACCTCGTAGTGACTGATTGGGATCCACGACGGGCTTCAAACAACCTTGAAGCCAAGCTCCCGTCGCAAGAGCCACAAGAGCATGGCCATTGTCAAATGTCAAACTGAAATGTTCGGGGATCCCGTACGCGGCTCTGCATCCACGCAACTCGTCGGAGCAAATTCCACGAATTTATGTCCCGGATCGAGGGTCTCTCGACAATCTTAAAGTCCATCTCCAACTGGCCCAGCCCGACCATGTCTGCCGTCGTATCCCTACCTACCTTGCCTACCAACTGCCTTATTAACTTCCAAGATCGGCCCTGCGTGGCGCCTGTGCGCAAATCGTGTCATGACCGATGACTTTGCCTGGCGCTCCGATGATTGTACGTAAACCGCCAAGCGCATCTCCTATCCATGAGCCGTCTAACCTTATTTACCGGCCAGCCTCCTTTGCCTAATACGCTATAAGGGGCGACATAGCCATCGTGGGAGGTACGTACGCATGCATTTCTCCTGACCAACGGTGGACGATGATGGCATGCAACGCCTACTGGGGCATTGCGGGGGCCCTGATGACTTGGGATGAGCCATTCACATGCACGCGAGCGTCTGATGTCGAGATGAGATATCGAAGAGCGAGCGGAGCGGGTCACGGTGCGTATTGCTGCTGTGTTCCGAGCCCTAGATTGCATCCACTAAGACTAATTAATGTACGGAGTACGGATACCATGTATGGGGAGCCAAGAGAGCAGCAGACGACCCTTGTGACAAGCTGTAGTAGAAGGAGTCCCCAACAGTGGGGGTTCTTGTTTTGCGGGGTTGACCAAGACTTGGGAATGTCTTCGTAGTAAGTACCCCGTACCTGGACATCACTGAACATTTGGACTTTCATCATCCCGCGAGTTGCATGACTCTGCGCGGACTTGGCCCCGGAGGCAAAATGCTCTTTTTGGTGAGAGGATGGAAGAGATTGGAATAGCGGGAAAAGCCACGTCTTTCCACTTCTTTTCCGTTGTTACTCCCATCGCACGCCATGTCCCATGCTATCGGAAGTGATCATGTCACCATGACATGCTCTCACAGGGCAGCTTGGGCGCCCAGCTCGGTGCCCCCGCGCCCACAAGGTGTGAGGGCGCGTGGATGGCCCACTGTGTACAAGTGGTGCACACTGCACAGCGCAAGCTTTCGTCCATCGGTGCCTCTTCATATTTAAATCTCGGTCTCCCCGAGCGCATACATGAGGCTTGATTCATATGATTCAAGACAAACTTCGCTTCTTTTTCCTTTCTGATCCCATTGTTGATTAACAGTGCCTATTGGGCGGCCACAACGTACATGGCTAGGAGGCTTGCATATGGTGACATGACTCCATGACTCCGAGTCGTATGAACTTGATCCGCGCATGCCATGGTGTTGATGTGAATCATCTTGAGTTCGTCCTAGCCCAGCGGAAACACAACCAGGTAACCAAGTGACTGCGGTAAAACCCACCAAGCCACTATAGCTACCAGGTAAGTATGTAGGTGAGTATACACCAAAGGATCATGTATACTAGTACGTATGCGCCACGAAGGCTACTTGGGCGGGCCAGCTATACTTGTAACTATAACAAGGGGCAAGCCAAAATGCGTGGCTTGTGCAACATAGCCAACATGAGCTGTCATCTATGCCAGATATCTCCAACCGTTACCTCGGAGTATAATTCACTGCCATTGTTGTTTTCTTACTGACTCATGATTATACCTTGCGCTCGCTTCTTGGGCTGGGATTTATATACACTTGGCCGATTCTCAAGTAGGGATAATACGTCCGCACAAGGTGAAAAATTCTTCTTCTTGTCATTGGTAGCGTAATTCGTAACTAATAATCCCACCATCTTAATGATAGGTGATGATGTGTGCACCGGGCAGTTGACTCTCTTCTTCTCTCCCTCATTTGCAATACGCCGTGGATGAGATATTCCAGATGCATGAAAAATGCCGGGGCCAACGTATGAACGCCCTCGCTCAAGTTAACAGCATAGTTGCCCTGGTTGGCCCGACTTTGCCTGGCAACCATGCCCTGAGACTTGTTTGGGAGTTCGCTATTGACCGGCTTGCTCGCCCTTCTTTTTCGCGGCTGCAATATCAGTGAGCCACTTCTTCTCCATCTCCGGGGTCACGCCCCGAGGGAGGGTGGGAACTCGATCCGTGTCGCGCGGTAGCAGCGGATCTCGGTATTTCTCTGGTAGGCTGACATTAGTGGCGGTGATCAAGGCAGGCAAAGGAACGACGGCTCCCACTCATGTCAAAGCTCTGGTCAGCAAGTCTCGCCCTTAGGACTTCGGTATCCTCCTTGAAGCGCTTAGCATTGGCTCCGAGCCTCTTGTCCGGGTCACCTGGGGTCCAGCTAGTAGGGGCGCCGGACATGGTGGTTGAAGCTTTCGGATTAGATAGATGTGTGGTGAGCGATGTAGGCAGAAGAGAGCGGAACAAGTTGATTGCCCTTTTGAGACTTTGGTGTATAGTGCAGCTGTGGTAGTGGGAGAGTTTGAATGTTTGCCGATGACTTCTAGTTACGGGTTCCTAGGAGATGGCAGATGGACCGAGTCCCATCAAATACAGCAGCTCAACAGGCCAGCTGCCTCCCGTCTACACTGGTGGGGCAGCTGATAGGTGGGAACTCGCGAGGTACCTCAAACAGTAACGCATCAAAGCCAAAAGGCAAAGTCGCCTTCAAGTATCCTCCCTGCCAGCCCTGCGGGACCGGACTTGAGACCCAAATTGTCCTGTCCACCTTGGAACGTTCTTGCTATCCGCATATCTTCTTGACGCGACCCTTCTCCTCCGCTATCCTGTCGCCTGCGGTCTGCTTAAATATCCTAGAGCGAACAAGTTCCCTCGCAGTCAAATACCTCTATCGAATAGTACACAGCGTAGTTCCTTTGGCCTCTTGTGGCCCTTCCGACATGGTAAAAAAGACTCCCGTTCCCGATGCCTGGGACGACGACGACTGGGAGACGCAGGCCGACAAGGCCACCTCCAATGAGCCCAGCAACCCCGAACCCGAAAGCGAGGCTCCGCGCACCAGGGCAGAACGTCAAGAGCGGCACTTCGAGACGAACCGGAAGCTATGGGAGTCAGCGTATGCTTCCCCCTCCCCCCCCACCTCTTGAAAATGTGTGTACTGACTGGTGCTTTTGCACAGCGATTCCTCCCCTGAGAGGTTCCACTTCCTCGAGGCCAACAATACCGTACCTCTCACCACCACATTCAAGCCCCAGGTCAAGGTCCTGAGCCGTAAGCCCATGATCGCTAAACGGGATCCCGTGACGGGCATGTCGCAGATGTCACTGGCCGACGACGACGACCAAGACGATGGCGGGGCCAAGCAGGATGCCCAGCCCACGCCAGAGGAGATCCGCGCCAAGCAGCGCCGCGATCGCGAGGAGAAGCAGCGCCGCTACGAGGAGGCCCGGGCAAAGATCTTCGGCGAATCGGGGGCCTCTTCAGGCGCGTCATCGCCTTCGGGGACTGTTACACCGCCGAGGTCAGATAGCCAGCACACGCCTAAGGGTCGTGGTCGTGGGCGCGGCGGCGGTGGCAGCGGCGGAGGAGGAGGGGGGCAGAGGAACCACAACGACAACCGGCAATTCGATGGGCGGCGGCAGAACAATACTCCCGCGGCGCCGTCAAGGGAGCTCTACGATCCGGGTTACTCTACTAAGCCGGGGCCTTCTTCACATGGTCGAGGAGGCGACGATGCCCCTGTGAGGATATCCGCGCCCCGAAACGAGCAGCCGGCTATCAGATCACCCAGAGGACCGGACGGGAGTGGGAGAGGGGGTTTCGGCTTTGCACGACGTGGCGCAAAGGAAAGTTGATTTGTCTCGTCTTTGGCTATCAACTCTTACCACCCGCCGCCAATCTTGCCCGCCAGCTGCACCACCCTCTCCGTGTCGGTGGTGTCCTTGCCCACGTCGCTAATGACCTCGCGATAGCTCGTGAATGCTAGTCTATCTAAGCCAATGCCCGTGACATCCGACCAATGCGCCAGGGTATCATGTATGTACGAGTGCGAGATGCCCCCGATGGTATCATCGCCGGCCCTGGGACCGTTTTTCACCTCGCCCTCCTCGCCCGAAAAGTATGCCTCGTCAACCTCCGCCAACCAGTCCTTTTGCTCCTGGGGTCCTGGTTTACCCGAAAAGTTCTTTCGCTCGAGAATGATGGGATCGTCAACCTTGATCTGCCCTCCGCCGTTTGTGCACCCGCCGGGACATGCCATGACCTCGACATAGCTATAGTCTAGCGAGGCCGACTTGCCTGTCGGCCTCCGTGCACTTCCGAACGGCTTCCCGCCCGGCATGCGGGAGGGTCGCGCTGGCTTGAGCCGCCGGACCAGGTTCTGGATGTTCCTGAAGCCGTAGTAGCGGGCTGCCTTGAACACGGCTTCTCCATTGACCGATATGGTATACTCGACAACGTCTGCGTTGCGGCCACGGTTGATTTGAATCTCGGACCCGGGCAGCTGCGCCGCCTTGGCCTGGAGGATGTGGTACAGGTTCCCCCCAGAAGAGCCTGCTGTGCGGGGGGGTTTATTTGTACCTTTGTGTGGAAACAAGAAACTCCTTAGCTTCTCATCTGGGAACAAGGATGGACTTTGAAGAGATGATGGGGCCGGGGGAATGTCGAAAAAGTTGAGATTTCTAGACTCGGCGAGCATCAGAATCTCCTTGCTAGTGATGACGCAGTCGACGTCGCGGACTCCCCGCCCAGGCTGGCCAGAGCCCTCCCATACCTCATCTGTGAGCTCTTCGCGGCTGGCCTCGAGCTTCTTGTCGAAGCAGGGCATGACGGCCAGGTGCCATATCCGGCTAGGGGGGATGCCAAGCTTGCGGCTCAGCGTTGTCTTGAGAAGAGTGCCCATCAAGGCCTGTGGCGACTTGACCTTGGAAATATGCGGGAGGACATAAGGGTGTGTCTTCTCGGCGTAGCAGACCCATCCGGGGCACGACGACGCTAGAATGGGCTTGGATGGTGTGGCAAGTCCGGGTACTGAGGAACCAAGCACCTCATCTGCGCCTAGCACCAGGGTGGCCTCCCTCGCGACATTGGTATCGACCACCCATGTGAACCCGTTATTCCACTTTCCACCACTTGGAAGTCCCGCCGGTCCGCTCAGCAGATTCTCGAGCATACGGCCAGCGTCATGCTCGGATCTGCTGCTGCCACAGGCCGCCGCGAGGTTGGCCCTGGTCTGAGGACTCACACTTGCCACGAACAGCTTTGCATCGGGATTCTCCAGCCCCTCGACGGTGAACTTGCCGCTTGGGTCGGGTCCCACGACTCTCAGCGCCGGCGCCGAGTCCATCATAGATAACACCTCGGCATGGCTCTGGAGACTGACGAGGACTGCCTCGGCAGACGTAACGCAGCCGGAACACGCAAGGCAGTCGGTCAGGGAGATCTCAGCGGGCTTGTTGGGGTCGGCCGATGAGGATGACGGCTGCTGGCCATCGAGTATGACTTCGTTCTCGTTGGCGGACGGCTGAGGAGGGGCCGCGGGGAGGGTCTCTATGGGCTTGATGCAGGCGACGCCGGGAGAGATGAAGTCGTTGAGGTCGTCGGCTGAGAGGATGGCACTCATTGTGCCGACGGTCTCTCGGAAGGGGGTATCTTATGGCAGTAATGTAGGAAGCGACTTCGCAACGAAGTCGGGGGGCGTTGTGTTGGTGCCGCGGCGGTCGAGTTCGAGGACGCCTGACAAATTGTAGTGGGGTGGCGACACACTCGGGATGATGGCGGGGGCCTGGAAAATCTGCGATGGATGCAGCAGTTGGATGCGGCGTTGAAAACTGCTGATATATGCGCAATGCGTTGAAACCGGGTCGCCCAGAAGACAAGAGGAGTAATAAGTAGTATATCGAGAGCGGAGTATAGCAGCAAATGGGGAATCTTGACTGAGCAATAAAACGGTCGTGGATTTGAAATGCTTAGGCGATGCCTCCCCCACTGTCGACGCCACATGCGAGATCGGCCTGCGAGGCTGCGGGCGGTAGTGGTGGCCCTGGTGGGTGGACAGTGGCGGCAAAGACCAAAAGGCACACGCTAACGCGCGCAAGGGTCCCCCACCACTCACACCACTGACTAGGTAGGTAGGTTGGTAGAGGGCTAGAGGCCAAGCCTAACACGGTCCTCATCAAGGTGACGTCGACTAGGATATGCCAGATCCTTGCCCAGACCACATCACGACTTGCACCTCATTCAACGCTGCGAGCACGAGAAGCGACTGCAGTATTGAGTCTGGTTGATAAATTGACTGGAGAAAGCAACTTTTTGAACAATGGACGTGGGTCATCCCAGAAGCCTACTTTTATCCAAGATACATCGGGCATGGGGAGTCTGGCTGACCGCGAGATTTCCAGGCCGTCTCGACATATAGCTTCGGGAACCTCGCCTGGCTGAGCACACAGGCATTCCCGCTCATCATATGGCCGTCTTTCATCGGCTCTATACTGAGGGCCGAGGAGGAGCACGCGAGCTGTGCGTAGCATCACTCCCGCCATCCCCCTCTGCGCCGCTCCAGGCTGACACGTGCCCGTCAACAGCCCTTGAGGAGTACTTTGCTCGGTCTCTCGGCTTCGCCCTCTTTGCTCTCGGCCTCACCGTTGTTCTATTATCTGGGGCCATCCCGCTAGTATCTCAAATCGACTGTAGGGGCTACCGATCCCGCTTCACGGTGTACCTGCCTAGCCGAATAGACTTACTGACTTGACTGACTCGGTAGCCCCCACAACCGGCATCTCGCCCTACGCCACCGCCGCGATCCTCGTCTCCATCTTCCACCACAGCTCGAGCGGCTTCTACTGCTACACGAGGTACGCCTGGACCCACGAGATGGGCTACCTGGTGGGCTGCATCGGCAGCGGCGTCTTCTTCGCCATGGGGCTCTACTGCGTCATGTTCGCCGGGGACGACGCCATGGTCAGCAAGAAGCACCACTTCGACCAGAGCACCAGCGGCTTCCCCTTCAAGAACGCCGAGTCGTACCGCGCCAAGAAGAAGGCTCTGTGAGGGAGGTGCGCCGTGGGGGCGCGTGTATTGAAGGATTCTATCTACTATGCATAAAAGGAAACTGTATCTGAAATATTGGAATGATCATTATCAGGCGCTTTAAACTATCGTTCCTCTCATAAAACTCCACAAACTCCCTTTTTCCTGCCCAAAATATCTATTTGGAACGCAGATCGGCTACCTATGGAGGCCTTTTGTCCATGATCACGTGCCACTAGGATACGGGTCGCAAACCGTTCTCGATAGTATTGATCGGGCGCTCCTCTTGGTGCCCGTTCGGGGTGTCCCGGCCTCCTCCCTCCTGGCTCTCGACAACTCCGGGGACTTGCACGTCCGCTGCGCCGCTGAGGATGGCCTGCCGCCGCTCGTGCCAGTCCACCTCGCTCTTGATGACCTGCGAGAGGAGGGCCTCCTTCTCCAGCCACTCCTTGTAGTATAGGTCCTCCCACTCCTTGCACTCCTTCTCCAGCTGCTCGCCCGTCTCCTTGGCCCACTTTGATTCGAAGTAGCACTTGCGATACAGCTTGTCCACTGGATAGGACAGCTCCTGCGCGTCGAATATATCCTTGGATAGGACGGTGTAGTACTCTGCGTTAGGATCGTCGCCGTTGATGGACTCTTCCGCAATGTCGTCCTGGCCGTTGCCGTGTGACTGGGGCGTCTTGATGATGATCTTGAGCTTGCCCGCCTTGCCGCTGGGGCCGTGCATGGATTTCGGTATGGGGTCGGAGGGGCGTAGGGCTTCAGTCTCGTGGACGGTTCGCATGTGTTTGGCGAGGGCGTCGGATCTCGTGAATGAACGGTCGCATTCTATGGGGACATGTCAGCTCAACTGTCCACATTGCTCATGGCTCCCTCCGCGACGCGTCAGCCTCACCTGGTAGGTAGCAGTAAAAGGGCTTCTCTCTGGTGTGACTGCGCATATGCGCCTTGAGCGCGTAGCCGCTGGCATGTGGCAGCCCCTTCCGAGTGCAGGTCATCCACTCGCACGTGTACTTCTTTTGCCGGCTCTCGATGTGGGAGTTGTGAATGTGCTCCACGAGCTTGTCCATGTTCCCCAGGTCGCCCGCGGGGCACCCATCCCAATCGCACTCGGTGACTTGGTCCTGGAAGTCCTCCTCGTCGAGCCGCGCGTTGAATGGGGAGCTGGGGATCTCGCCCGACGTGTCCGATGACACGTCGGACATGCCGTCGAGAGGTGCCGCATCAGGGGCCTCGGGCTCGGGACCGGGGGCCACGGCTGAGGACGTTGTCGATGCGGCCTCGACTTTCTGGCGCTTCGAAGGGCGCAGGGCGGGCTCCTCGTAGTCGTGGCCATCTTCCTCGTACGGCTCCGACGATCCCACGGACGACAATGGGGATTCGGGGGGCGTGGACTCACGCACCATCTTGTCGCGTCGAGCTGGTAGGGCCAGGATTTGTGAAGTCGGGGTTCGTTGAGGTGGCTTGAAGAGTTTAAGGATAGAAAAATCTGATGGCCCGTATCAACTCTGACAGGGTGTGATGATTTTCGATGGATAATGTTTTGCGACGTAGCCTTTTGAAATGCTTTCTGGCGCGGGAAAAGGATGGCGGCAACGAACGGCCTGCAAGGAGGTTCACGTCTGAGCGACGTACAGTGTCCATAACACAGTCATAGATAGATTTCCACACTGTTAACGACGATGCATCAGCAGTGAGGTATTGCTCAAACTAAGAAACACGAGAAAGCCGGAGGGTGGGTTTCTCTTTGTAACCCTTATATCAGTGCATTCTACGCTCAATTGTCTGATTTTCATCACTTAAAAGGTGGGCTGAGTTGAACCTGAACAGGTAAGTCACAAACGAGTTGTGTACGGAACAGCTAGTCCGGGTAGACAAATACTTTTGGATGTCATTAAGCGTAAAAAAAAAATCAATCCACTAAAACGCCGTGTTTAAGCATTCACGCTGGAACAATTGACTCCAGAAACTTTTCTCCTTTGCTTGACGGCCTCGGCAAGGTTCTCCAGCACCTTCTCCGTCTCGGCCCAGTCAATGCAGGCGTCGGTGATGCTGACGCCGTACTTCAGGCCGGCCTTACCCTCGGCCGGCACCTTTTGGTTACCTGGAGTTTGAGTTAGCATAAATAGGAGTTTGTATATGTGAGGCAGGGGGTTTCATTTCCACGTACCCTCGTTGATGTTGCTCTCAATCATGACACCCATGATGGCCTCCTCACCCTGGGCAATCTGCTCCGCCAGGGTGGCGGCCACCTTGGGCTGGTTCTTGTGGTCCTTGAGGGAGTTGCCGTGGCTGCAGTCGACCATGAGCCTCTGGCGGACGCCCTTCTTGGCAAGGGCGGCCTTGGCCTCGGCGATGCTCTGGGCGTCGTAGTTGGTGCCCTTGGTGCCGCCGCGCAGGATCACGAAGCAGTCCTCGTTGCCCACGGTGCCGACGATAGCGACGACGCCGGGCTTGGTGACGGACAGGAAGTGGTGGGGGTGCTGGACCGCGCCAATGGCGTCAATGGCAACGCCCAGCGAGCCGTCGGTGCCGTTCTTGAAGCCGACGGGGAAGGACAGGCCG
The DNA here is from genome assembly GCA_016490725.1 of Amphichorda felina. Classification (NCBI taxonomy): domain Eukaryota; kingdom Fungi; phylum Ascomycota; class Sordariomycetes; order Hypocreales; family Bionectriaceae; genus Amphichorda; species Amphichorda felina. Next base: position 63,630 of record JAEMHR010000123.1, read on the forward strand.
CTGGCCAGCTCGCGATGCAGCTGGGACTCGGTGGTACGGGCACCGATGGCACCGACGGACAGCACGTCGGCGAGGAACTGCGGGGAGATGGTGTCGAGCATCTCGCTGGCGATGGGCATGCCGCGGTGGGTCAGGTCGACAAAGAGCTGGCGCGATAGGCGCAGGCCCTTGTTGATCTTGAAGGTGCCGTCAATGTCCGGGTCGTTGACGAGGCCCTTCCAGCCGACGGTCGTGCGGGGCTTCTCGAGGTAGGAGCGCATGACAATGACGAGCTCGTCTTCGTACTTCTCTTTAGCCTGGAGCAGCAGGTCGCAGTAGGCGAGGGCGGCCTCAGGGTCGTGGATGGAGCAGGGGCCGACTACGACGAGCAGGCGGTTCCTCTCGTCGGCGCCGCTGACAACGGCGACGGCCTCATCACGGCCCTTGGTGACGGTCGCTCGCGACTCGGGGGTCTGGGGGATCTCGGACTGCAGCAGATCGGGGGGAGTCAGAGGGTTGTATCCGCGGACTGACAGCTTGGCGTTAGCATCGCTAGCACAACCATTGGAAAGCGTAGAGGGGGCAGGAACATACTCCTCCAGTCCTCAGCCTGGCCCTTCTGGCCGACGTGCTTATTTTCAATAAAGAACTGCGGCGCAATGTGAGTCACTTTGATGCATTGGGCGGGAATGGGGGGATTTGGCGGGGGAGGGGTAGCTCTGACTTACAGACATGATGGATCAAAAGAAAGATGAAGGCAGGATAAGGGAGGGGTATCACAGCGAACAGATGGATCCGAGGAGAGACCAGGGGACAGGATCAAGTCCAATTCGAGAAAATGAAGCTGAATGGGATGGAAGGGATGGCAAGAATGGGCTCAGTTTGGGCCCAAGTCTAATTATGTAGGCAAGGTATGTATAGACAGTAGTACTACACTAGGTAGGTATGGGACCACTGGGCAGAAAATTGTTGCGGCGAGCGGGCATCAAATCGGCGCCGATGTCGTGAATGAGTCGAAACCTTGTACCACTGTATCCATGTATGTCGAATAGCGCTGCCATCATTGGCCAGCGCTATATCCTCCCACCTGCCCACACACCGCCGCCGGCTCATCGCCCCAGGTACTCCATACTGCTGGTACTACTGGTACTGCTACCGGTACTACTACTGGTACTGCTAAGTATTCTGTATGTATGAGTACCGAGTACGGATACAGATCCTTGGCCGATGTCTCGGGGCAGCCTCTCTATGGTCTCTATCCATTGCGATGTCGCGCATCTGGGGGTCCCCGGGTTTCACATCGTGCCGCGCCTAATAGCGCACGTCTCTGCGCCTGTCGTCGAACAGTCGAAGGGCATCTGGACGCCTCCCGGTCGGCTCTCCGCCAGATGGCGTACACTTTAGAAGAATCACTAATCGATGGCTGCTACGAGTGCCAGTAATAGTCCTGATCACAAGCCAGTGTCCGAATTCCTATGTACAGGTACTCAACTGCGAGGTACTGTTTTTCGTGTGGCCGAGATTGGCGACGCACTTCTACGTACTAATGTGACGTAGCCCACAGGTATCCATTGTATCTTCGCCGGCAGTCCGGCTGCCCGGCACAGGACCGGAGCCGCTGCATACAATTCCTACTCGTACCAGAACTGAGCTCACCCTTCACCTTTCCAGTGTCAGCAAGCAGATCATTCTGGTTGCTGCAAGTCATCCTACCCCCCGGTACATGGCCCCCGGTACACGGTAGTAGGCACTAGTATGTAGGTACAATGCCCGAACATGCAGCCACGTCTTATGGTTCCCCCGGCGATCTGTTGACCATGACTCGTGGGAGCCTCGCGGGGTTGGACTTGAGGAGTGAGTCTGTAAGCCTGTAAGCCTGTAAGCTTATATGCCTGCAAGCATATAAGCCTGCAATGCAAGTCTGTAAGCCTGAGAAGCAATCTTCTTTCATGTCTACCTAGCCTCGTACGGAGCCAGTGGGACCCGTACGCGTAGCCGAGGAGGTCTACTAGTATTACTAGCTCATGGTCTATGAGTACTATGTGTTATGACTCCTTTCGTCCCCGGGCCGGTTCGGGTCCCAACCCACTTTAGACAGACAATTCTTAGTCGAGAAACGCTTTCAATTTATGACCCACAGAATCTATGTAATGTCGATATTGAGAATCTTGATGTCCTCCTCAGGTTTTTCCTTATACGTGCGCGCGTTTTCGATCTTGTGTATAACATCAAGACCTTGCGTTGCCCGTCCAAAAATGGTGTGTTTCCCGTCCAGCCAGGGCTGCGTACGTTAGTCAAAGGGTGTGCCACCACGGATAGGTGCTTGCTTACCGTCTTCTCGGTGGTGATGAAGAACTGGCTGCCATTCGTGTTCGGGCCAGCATTAGCCATGCTCACCGTGTAAGGCTTGTCGTGCTTCAAGCTACTGAACTCGTCTTCGAACTCTCGGCCCCAGATACTCTCACCTCCCGTCCCGTCGCCTAGCGGGTCACCGCATTGGATCATGAACTTCCGAATGACACGATGGAAGATTGTGTTGTTGTAGTACCCTCGCTTGGAGTGCGTGACAAAGTTCTCGACTGCCTTCGGCGCAGCGTCGGGGAACAACCGAATCTGGATATCACCATAGGTAGTATGGATGACTGCTGCACTGCCAGTCTCAGCCTTCTGAGCTTTGGCATCCTTCTTATGCCCCAGCATCGTCGGCCGCTCGTTCTGAATGTCTCGGGTCGACTTTGAAAAGTCCTCCTCATTTGTGAACATGTAGAATCGCACCTTGCCGGCACCAGTGGCGACGAGGATTGGATCTCGTGTTTCAGACTCTCGAAGTAGAGGGTTGGCCGAAGCCCCCATCTCAACGGTTGTCACGCCCTTCTTCTGTGGCTGTCCCTGGTAGATGGCAAGGTTCACGGAACGGAAGTTCTCGTCCTTGCCGTACACCTTGACGACTTGGTTGGTGAATGTGTTGAGGACCTTAATTCCAACCATGGATCCGTAAATAACAAAGTTTCCAGACTCGTCGAATATGACATTCGTCTTGGTTCTCAGTGTCTGCGACTCCACGTCCTTCTCTTGGGCAAGCCTCCTCCCGAACTCGACGTGGTCAATCTTTTGTGATGCGCTTCCCGCTTGCTGCATATCTTCCATGGCTTGGAGCGACTCGTCGTAAGTCCGGTGTAGCTTAGCTGAGGCAAAGTCGAATATCCTCAATTTGCGGTCGGGGAAGGAGAACGTCGCTAGTTGTCTACCATCGGGCGAAACTGTCAGGCATGATGGTACTGACTTGGCCTTTTTGAACTCAAAGAGATTCGTCGAGCTCTTGTACTGGAAGACTTCCTCAGGCTTCTCGTATGTCCCACTCGGTCGCCAGTATTCAACCATACCACCCTCATCAGCAGATACAACGCAGTCGTAGTTGTCATTGAATGTCATCAGATGCACTGGACTGCGGTGAAGCCCCTTCAAGGTGTGTATGGGTTCCTCTTTTTCGCCCCGGCCGTCATATACGTGTATCAAGGGCTTCGACTCCTCAGAGACTGCGAGAAGTGGGAGCGACGCTCCCTTTTTGTGAACCCAACACACACACTTGGGATTGTAGTTCAGCGAAAGCACGGACAGAAGATCAAAGGTGATGACATCGAAGATCTTGACCGTTTCGTCGGCCCCTGCCGTCGCGAAACTGCGCCCATCCTGGCTGACAGAGACGGACTTGATCTCTCCATTGTGCGCCTTGAACTCCTTGACAAACTCAATTCCCTGCGCAATCTTCTTCCAGAATTTGACTACTCCATCGACGGATGAGGTGATGAGGAATTCGGTGAGAGGCGTCCAGTTGACAAAGAGGATCTGGTCCTTGTGCATCAAGGATCTCGAGTAGCGCGCGGATTTCGGGAGGGCGTCGATGTAAAGTTTTTCGTGGCGCAGGACTCGTCGCTTCTTCTTTGGGGCTGCCGAGGGCAGCTGAGGGCCCATATCATCGTCCGACGAGGAATCTATGTCTGGGTGAACGACTGTGCTGGGCGACTGTGCTGAGCGCGACGACCACGGTGCGTTTCTCTTACCATCTTGCTCGGTGAACTCGTCGTGATTTCGCTTCTGCGAGCGCTTCTCTTCTTCTGATGCTGCGTCGGCCATGGCAGCTGACGGTCACTTCCCTCAATCCGGGGATAGTGCTCTTGAGACTGCGAATATTACTCCGTACAGCTTCGCTTTGGGAAGCGGACGCTCGAGCTCCTAATATTTGGCAGGCTCCGAATCAGGAACGTGGGGCACCAGCCTCCTGTGGCGCAAGCTCACATCCGCATCTTGTGGCGTCCACGTCGTTTGCTCAGTACGAATACGAATCCTCCCAAGTGCCTGATGTGCCAAGGAAGAGACGTATTAATGGGGAGCCAACATCCCCTCCCTGACCGAGGCCCCCGAGAAGTATGGATTGGCCGATGACATAATGCTGTTCGGGCAGTTATCTTGATGTCAGATTTCATCTTTGAATATTTTTATCCCTCTTTGTTGGCAGGTTGTTAATTGAGCTGTCTTGTCTGCAGAAAGACATTCATTCTCCATGGCCCGGCATTCCCTCCAGCGACTGTCGTCGCCGTCTCGATCCTTCTCGCTTCTGCTCCACATATTGGGGGCACTCTCATTCAGCTACAACTTTCATTTCCTGACAGTTTGGGAAACGCCATTCAATCATGCCTACGGTTGGCACTTTCAGTTCCTCACAATTATTGGGCTGTTTGCGGCCCTCCTGGCGTTTGTGCTAGGGATCCTGGGAGACTTGACGCTGAGCCCAGGCCTCTTCGCAGCCAAGAACACCATCTCGATCATAGCAACGCCGCTCGAGGTTGTTATATCCATTCTATACTGGGGCCTCTTTATGATTGATCCCAAGCTTCTTGTTGATGGCGATTTCCAGCTGCCTCTGCTAGCCGACCTAGGCTTCCACCTAATGCCAGCCGTCTTCCTGACGTTGGATCTGATCCTGCTGAGCCCACCCTGGACAATCCCGGCATATGGCGTCATGAGCATCAGCGCCGGTTTTGCATTTGGGTACTGGTACTGGATTGAGCTCTGCTTTAGCAAGAACGGATGGTGAGAAGTTTGCCCCAAGCTTAAAGAGGAAATGATACTGATTCATGTGCAGGTATCCTTACCCCATCTTCGGGCTTCTCACCACCTCCAACCGTGTCCTTCTGTTCGTCTTCTCGGCTGTCCTTACGACGGTTTCGTCAGTGCTTCTCAAATGGGTCTACGGGCTGGTCAACGGGTACGATACAGCTCGGAAAGAGGCTTACAAGCCTCTGAAGAAGGTGCAATAGATGCAACTGCCTATTATGACCAATGGAGACGAGCTAGCGATAGTTAGAGGTGATGGCAGATAATGTACGACGAGACTAGACGATGTTCGAGAGCATTAGGAACTAAGAGTAATAAATGTTGAGCGGATTTTTTTTTTGATCTTCTGTTGTTTGTTGCTTTTTTGCCTGTTTAGTGGAGAGATGTACACTGCGTTAAGGTGTCGCTGCGACAGAAGGCGCAGCTGGGAGCGGAAGGGAAGGTGCAGTGCCATTTTCCACGGTGGATCAGGCGTCGAAAATGGTGCATCGATGGATGCCCTCCTTGGTTGTCACTCACCAACAACTCAAGCGGCTTTGAAGAGCTGTAAATTAATCCCAATTATCGCCTCAACCTGCATTTCCTCATAATTACATTGTGGCACCTTTGATACCGACTCAACTGGCCATGGATATCGACGATATCCTCCGCGAGGTCGACCCCGCGTCAGGAGGCGTACCACGAGAGACGACCGACCTGCAATCCTTGACGCGTCTCTGGGTTGCTGAGCGATCAGCACCGGAACTCCTGGAGTGAGTCCCATGCATCTATTCAAAGTGCACATTACAAAGCTTACCCTTCGTAGCTGGCCCTCGGGCGGGTTGTTTGAGCGCGTCAATGACCGGATCAAGGCCCAGATCGAAAAGGTCGAGGACATGACGGGAGACATGGACCCCAAGACCAACTTTGCCCTCATCGTCATCCAGACAGAGCTGGAGCGGTACAAGTTTCTCGTGAGGAGTTATCTGCGGGCTAGAATTGCCAAGGTACTGCTCGATCCATCCCTCCGTGTCGCCAGAGCTGACAGCATACTGCCAGATCGACAAGCACGCCCTTCACTACCTGTCTAGCCAAGAGTTGAGAGGACGTTTGTCGCCGACAGAACTGGCCTACGCGACGAGGCACCAGGCCTTGCTGCACAATCATTACCTGTCCTCATTCCTGGGCTCATTCCCCCAGCAGCTGCAGAATCTCAACGATACTGCTGGAGGCGTCAGCATGATTGACTCCCCCGACCTGGACACAGCCGTCTTCATCCGAATGCTCCGGGAACGGGACGTCCATGGCCTGGGAACTGACTCTGACAACACACTCCCCGCTGAGGATGGTGACATCTTGATCATAAGATGGTCGAGTGCCAAGCCTCTCATTGACGAAGGCGATGCTGAGCTGGTATGAGATGCCATGATTTTCTTTTCTCGACGGCCGACAATTTCTCATACAAGCTGCTTGAGCAAAACTTTTGGGAAGCCAGCCCGTCGATACAACGTCCGCCAACCTTCCTATCCTTCTGTCCCAGGTTCGGCGGAGAGTAATTCTCCACAACATACATAAACAACACGCGCATTAACATAATAGCAAAACCCACATATTGGAGCTATTAAATCTTAAGCCTCTTCGGGAATATTGGGACTTGAATATCGGTGAGCATACACTGATGACAGCAAAAAATTTATGTCTCGAGCGATCATTAGTCCCCCCATCTCGAGAGCTTGCGGATACCCATTCAACGAATACAAGCCGGCCAGCTGCATCGCCTGAATAACCACGATGGAACAGCCATCGGATTAGGGTACGAACCGTCATGGATGGTCACAGTTATGCCTGCAAAGGAAATTCGGTCTCTCATGCGTCATCAATTCATTACAATCCGTCTGCTGGCATGTCAATGGCCGTTACTCGTACATCTAGCGCCCTCGCAATGGGGAATCGTTTTCGTCGTCAGTCATCCATCCGGGACCTCCCCCGTCATAATATCAAAACGCCTTCCCTTATGCTACTCAACAAGTTGCCGCAAAACACCACTCCGGGAACAATCCTCGGACACAATCAAATCCCTTGCTCAATGTCACACCTCGAACCGAACTCCCAAGCGAATCCGACACGAAATCAAGACTCCCTGGGCTACATTGGCCCTCATTTTCACCATCATATTCCCCAAATCCGCAAATAATCTGGCTGGAGCTACTCTTCACTCCCCCCTCGTTCACGTCTCCTGCAACCGACATTGCCCAAAACGACCCCCAAACGAGTTTGGCGCCTTATTCATTCTGTCAGAATAATGAGGATGGTAGTCTCAACGCTTGAGGATCTTCTGAAATTGTCTCGGCCAAGCGCTGGAGCGTTCAGGATAGCTCTGGGACGTCTGCCCCGACTGATCACTCCGCAAATGGAGTGGCACAAGAGCGTTTCGAAGTCCCATCTCGATCGACCACTCTCCGTGCAGACCCATGTGGCCTCCAGTGGGAGAGGAAACTTGACGTCGGTGGAAAAGTCCTTCCGCCTGGATATGAGTATGCTCAGGGGGCACCTGAGCTGGAGCACGTTGGGGGAAGAATCTGATGGGGTTGCCAGGTTCGTCGAGGTTGAGTGGCTGAGCCTTTCTCTGGGTGTCAATCTTGGTGCTGGTTGATTTGGCATTGGCGTCCTTAAAGGCTTTGTCCGTCCCTGCTTCAATATCTGCGGCATCCCAAAATCGCATGGCAGATGGCCGCTCTATCCTCGCTAAGTTCAAGTCTTGATTGGAATTGTACAAAACTCCTTTTCCCTTATCCCTGTCCGAGGTCGAATTACCAGAGGCCGTGCTCAGGGGGCGTCGCATACTCTCGCCCGCAGTTGTCTTCGAGGGGTCTTGAGCCATTGGGCACTTGTTTCCAAACCAAGACCCTTCAGTTGTGAAGTTAGGGTCCGTGCCTTCATTGGTGCTGAAGGATTCTTTATGTTCCTCGCGGGGGCCCCAAATATTGAGATTCTGACGGAGATCACGAACAACAGGTGTTCCAGATTTGTCCACGCCCGATGCATGCGATGATGCTGGCTCCCAATAACTGGCCAGGATCTTGGTCGCGGTCCTAGCTGGGGGCTGGGCGCATCGAACCACAGTCCCGGTGCTTGCCTTTCTTGAGGTGCCGGCGTGTTTCTGGGTAGTCTCAATTCCATCGTCGTGCGAATCCTCGAAGTCCATGATGTCAAGCGCAGAGCTGTCAAAGTTTGGAGACGCTGCTCTTGCAGACGGTGGAGTCTTAGCCCCATCCTGCAGGTTGATACTAGCAGTTTCTGTTAGGCTGGGGGTCTGGATATCCAAGGAATCGCTCCTCTTGGAGACCATGTCCGCCATGTAGCCATAGTCCTCAGCAAGGCTTGCCTCAGACCTGGGCTCTGAAGCCTCTCCTTCCTCAAGGGAGAGATGCCGGGGGTTGAAAAGTGGCGAGTTCTCGAGAAGCTTCCGGCCGGGAGAAATCATATGCTCTTGGGATGCCTTGACATCGGCGTTGAGTGGTTCAGCGGGAAGATCTGCCGGTGCCAGGATTTTCAGATTCGGCTCTGTTCTTGGATTGTCTAAGGAGATGGTATCCTTCATGACCATCCTGATGTCCTCTTGGATACGATCTCGAAGTCGTCTCTGCAGCGTTCTCTTCTTGAGATGCAGCGAATCGAAAAGCTTCAAGTCGTAGAAGTCGTTATCCTCTCCGAGACAAATGGTTGTCTCAAGGACCAAGTGTCCTCGCTTGTGCGCGGTCAAGGCCGCCACGGTGCCGTGGCCTCGAAGAACGTCGGTCATTCTACTCTCGACTCTTTCGAGGATTCTTTCGGTGGCCTTGCGGCAGTTGAGGACTGAAGAGTCCATGGTGACGGTGAGGGGCTGGGCGACTTTCCAGTCCCTGCTTCGGAGTTCGTGAATCTTGATGACCAAGTCATCCGTGTTGTCGATCAAGTTATCGGAGGCATCTCGAGCGGCTCCAAGCTTCATCTTTAAGTTCTGCATAAAGGCAACTCCGTGTCCCTCGCCGACCAAACGTCGAAAGGTCTGGAATCGAATTGCGAGGTGGGGGTAATCGGGACCGTAATTGTTACGGATTTTGGCGACAAGGTCGAAGGCGCCCTCGTCAAAGTGTCGGCAACCGAATGTTCCTTCGAGGGCGTCGCAATGTTCATGTATTTCATCAAACCGCTCCTCTCTCTCGTTGACAGCCTGATGAAGGATCGATTTCACCTGGCACATGAGGTTCTCCCCAAGGTGGAGAGTCAGGGGCGTGGCCTGCTTGCTGTCCAGTGTGGCACCCCAGCTTCGGTTCTGGCCCTTCGAGTGGGTTCGGAGAATGAAGTCGATCGAATAGCCCGGGTGACCGCTGTAGGTCGGAATACAGTGGATCGACTGCGGAATGCCCACTTCATGACCTGCGCTCTTGTGCTGTAGGGGATCTTCTGTGGCCACGGAGGGCAGCTTCCATTCAAAATCTGGGTCGTGCCAATGGAGGAACAGGGTAATGATTCGGTCAGCCTCCAAGACCACCTCGTGAGCTGCGTCTGGTGTCATGGGCTGTTCCTGGAAGGAGGTGAAATGCCTTTCTTTCCAAGGCATCCCCTTCCTGTCGACTCGAAAGACGAGGTGATAGCGGGCGAGCTTCGTGCGTGGCTCGGCGTTCAAAGGCTGGGAGGCCTTGGGGTCAGGCCTAGTAATCAGTTCGTGGGCGCAGTGGTCGATGCGTCGAAGGAGGGCATCGCAGACGTTGTCTGAGTCTTGGAAGCCTGGAGAGACTTCATACGACTCGTAGAAGTTCTTGTCAATGGGGGATTCGAATCGGGCGGTCACAGAGACGCGAATTGCAGTCATGACCATGGGGCTGCCGGGCGGTGTGGTGCTGCCCTGGGCCTCGATGTCTTGTTCGGGGTTCTGCTTGTTGTTTCTGATGTGTGGAAGCTTGAGGAAGGCATCGGAGAGGCGCTTCCGTGCCTTATCGACATGATCCCGAGTCTTTCGACCGAGCATGGTCGAGAATAGACCGTGCGCGCGGTCTACGCGGCTCGAGGTCGATATCGGAGTGTGATCAAGAAGGGGATATGTGAGGAAAGCAGACAAAGAGGAAGAGAAGGAACGAGTCTGATGACGCGTTGAATCTTCTGAAGTTGCGAGGAAGATGAATGTGTTGCGGGTTGTTGTGTGAGCGCGAGGTTGTGGTTGTGGTTGCGGAGGTTAGGAGAGGAGAAAGTTGAAGGAAGAAGTTGTGGTATGGGACGAGGTGAACTAGTGGGCCGGAACTACACGAAAGGCACCCACGCGTCTCGGTGAATCGCGTCCCAGGAGGGGCTCCTCGACGTCTGGATAACACGAGCCTGGTCACGTTGTCCATGACAACAGCGCGTCGGGCCGTCATGCCAGCTGGTAGGAATGCAACACCCGAGACAGCAGGTGGTGGCAGCTGTCAGAGTTGGAGATAGAGCAAACAGAAAAATTGTGGCATGTGAAGAGGGGGATGGCTCCAGGGGCATGTTCACGATTCAGTCTATGTGTGGTACTCTTGTTGGGTGGCTCTTGATGGGGTTGTTCAGGCACATCCGGGGTCAACATGGCTAGGGGGAGAATCCGAGCAACTCGGACCAATTGTTCACGAGAACTAATGGGAAGTCGAGGGAGAAGCTTCTGATGTTACGGAGAGACTGAGAATTTGGATATGTCGTCGTCCTCGAGCCAGATTCAAGCTGCTTGGGGGTTGACGATGGTTCATCAAGAGACTGTGCAACTCGATAACTCAGCAACTCAACGCGCGCACAATCCCGATAGCTTCAAACAATGCGAAATACACCGGGAAAGAATCGAATCATGTTTCAAAAATCTAGATGCTCCAGAATATTTCTATTTTTCTCTTTGCAAAACAGTGGACACAATCGCGAAACGAACACGAACACAACAGTCGCACACTATGGTGTTCCGGCAAGACAATGGTCTCTAAATGGACCGAAGTAATTGAACTCGACCTCCAGACGGAATGCGCAATTATGCGATGCCTCACTTCAAGAGTTGATATGATAATCTTCTCCCGTTTCAACTTGGTTGGTATCATACGGGTACCTAATGCACCATGGGGCCGCAGGCACAGCCACTCCCTTGCAAATATCGCGACTCACCCCACAAGAAGTCATAGCTGTCCTTAGACTGCCCGGCTGCCATTTCAATCCTGCACTTTCCGAGAGATGATTGTACGGTTTACGACTACGATACATTGATTTACTTGGGCGCCATGCGATGGCTCGACGATATTCCCCTCGAGCTGCGGCTCATGGTCTACGGTCATCTGTGCGAATCGACGCCTGTGCTGGTACACAATCTGGCCTACAGTCATGCCTGTGCCTTTTTAAAAGTCGAGAATCGCTATGGGCGAGTGGGATCTACGGCAATAGCGCTCTTTTTGTCTTGCAAGGCCGTCAAGGCGGAATTCGAGCCCATTTTCATGACTAGAACGCCCTTCTACATGCACATGGTCTCTCCCGGTGACAGCAGCGGCTGCTTCAGTTATGCGTACAAGATAGAGGGATTTGCGCCCGACAAGCGCCTGAACTTCTTCAGGCCCATCGACAAGCGGCGGACGATAGAAGACTTCGTTTCTTGGGGGTCCAGGAATACTCATCGGGGTCATATCCAGCTTTCCATGCACCGATACGAGGCCACCCGGCTGCGTCGCCTCCGCTATCCTGGCTCGTTCATAGACTGCCATCTCGAGCGCTTCATCATCAGCGAGCCGCTGGGCTGCGACAGATATCCGGGGCGGCGGCAGACGGAGCTGCATTCCCTGGTCCAGCTGCTGAGCTTCTGCCGCGGACGCGTGCGCGAGGTCGAGTTCTGGTACCATCCCGTGGGGTGGGAGCCGGTCGAGACGGCAATTCCCTGGCATGTCAGAGTCGATATCGACACCAACTTCACCATCCGAGGGCCCAGCCGCGAGGGGTTCCGGTTGCTGGAGAGCAAGTTCCGCAGAGCGATATTCGGGTCCCCACCACGAAGCAGGAGAAGTGTCTCCCCCGAGTCTCTCGCCTTCGCGGCCGTGGGATTACAGTTTATCTTCATCGAGGATCACGAGGCTATCAGACTAGACGGTGCAGCGCACTGCTGCAGGGAAAAGCAGAGAAAGTACAAGAGCTATTGCAACTGCGGTCTTCCGGCTTGCATGGGCGGTTGGGAATACACGGACCAATATGTGGACGAATTATGAGAGAGGCTTTGCGTTGCTAATCGCCATGGTGTTTCTACCTATGTTAATCGCTTGTTTTATGTGGAATCACGTGGAATCGATCTAGTCTAATTAGGCAGCTACGCTCACTTACGACACGATGCCGATCACCACAGCCGCCCCCAACGATCGTGCGATCCAGAAATCCCTGACTATTGCTATTGCGATCGGATTATCAACGTACGATCACAAGTAATATTGCAGGGATGGCATACGATTGCACAAAGACCTCAAAAGTTATGATCAGTAAGATACAAATGGGGTGGATTCAACCATATCTCTTTTGTACAAAATTAAGGCTATTTTTCATCTATTTTATGCATCGATTACACAAGCCGGTATTGTTCCACTCCGTACGTAGTACGACATTTTGGTGTACGAGGCCTTGGGCATAAGTAGTAACACAAGGCCCTACATAAATGGGGCTTTTACAGGGGGTATTACAGTGTATCAGTGTATAAAATCCAGTATAAAGCAAGTCTCGTACACCATGAGGCATGATGGATATGGTTTAAATAGAGTTGTAAGAATCCGTCAATTCATGAGTAGAATTTCCTACTAATATTATACTACTTCAAACTTTTACTAATTTTATACCTTAGTGTAGCATATAGCTAGAAGACGTTGAATTTATAAAGGGACTTCTTGTAGCCTCATTTACAGGTAAGTTGGCACTGGCTAATAGGGATAAAACTGGGGCGAAAGATGGGGCCTTGTGTTACTACTGATGCCCAAGATCTTGTACCACAAAGGAATAGCATATCTCGCAATCCCCTCAGCGTCCATAAGCCGCCGCCATCTCGAACTCGCCTTCGCAGCAACTAATTTGTGTAATGAAGGCCAGAGAATCCATTCGCTTGCCAGCAGCTGGCACGCCCCCACAGGGACAGTGAATGATGCCCAAACCTGACGCGTGACCCAAGGGTTTTCTTTGTTTGCCCAAGCCTCCATACTTGGCAGTTGGCAAGCACCTGGCAGCCCATGTTTGCATCTTGGGCAGCTCCCCGTCTTCAATGCTGGCTTCCGTCCCCGTCTCCCCACGATAAGTCTGAAATTGCTGGTGTTCAGACAACCCACCTCAACACCTCAAGTCCCACACGTGGCCCCGTGAGCTTTGCTTTGCTTTCTGCGCACTACGAAGACATGGCCAAGAAGAAATCGAAAGCGCGCGAGGACGCCCTCAATGAGGAGCTAGGCAACATTGCTGAAAAGCTCCTCGGGCTCCAGATTGAGGCCCCCCCGACGGCCAAGCAGCAGAAGAAGGTCGACGCTCGCGAGCAATGGGACGCATACTTCGGCCCCGGGGACCTGGAAGACTTCCAGCGCCTCTGTAAAGATCTCCAGATCGAAGGGGATCTCTCCAGCAAGACCAAGTGCCGCAACGTAAGCCGTGTCTACCTATGCCACAAACTCGTGGAGGCTGTCCAAACTAACGTTGGAGTAAAGGCTCTTGGCAAGGTACATGTGAACATCAGGCAGTTCCTGAACGCCATGAATTCAGGCACCCCAGTCATGTTCTTCAGAAACGTTCATGAACTCTCTGCGTACACCAGGGGAAACCGCAAGAAGCGGATGTTCCCGAAGGACGACATCCCCCAGGGGAGTCCTCTGCGAAAACTGCTCAGAATCATGGGCTGAAGTGTCAGAACTTGTCAACGTGAGATTGTGCGGAGAGAGGTGGAGCATGGCTAGAAGATAATTAATGTACACCAAGGAAAGGGGAGTGAAAGGTGGGGGGGAAGAGATAATGTGAATGATGATGATGATGATGATCTGGACATAAAACCCATCTACCCTAAGCGCTGGCTCTAACTCCTAATCTGCCACATGCGGATCTTGCCCGCGTCGTTGCCCACGGCCAGCAGGTCGCTCTGCCTCCCAAACGCCACAGACGTGATCCTCCCAAAGGGCGTCATCTCCGTCGGCCAGTTGCGGTACACGGTGCAGCTGGGCAGGTGCGCCAGCCGCAGCGTGTCCTTCTTGTGGCGCGTCGCGAAGGCGAGCAGCTGGCCGTCGGGCGAGAAGACGAGCGACGTGACGGGGGTCACCAGCTGCTCGAAGACGCGCCTGGGCGTCGGGCGCTCCTTGACCACGACGTCGTCCCCCTTGCCCGGCACGAGCAGCTCGGCGCGGTCGTAGATGTTGGTGATGCCCGTGCTGGACCCCACGGCCACCCAGCGGTCCTCGCCGAGGACGGGGGGTCCCTGGTGGCCGCCCAGGGCGATGACGGTGCCCCCCACGCAGCCCTCGTCCATCCACAGGCCCAGGAACTGCTTGCTCTCCATGCTGTACTCGCCGACCTGGCCGTCCCTGCCCAGGATGGTCATGCCATCGCCGGTGCTCCACCAGGCAAAGTCGGCGACGCCGTTGGTGCTCGTCAGCCTGGCGGCGGCGATCCACTGGAGCGACGAGGTGCTCACGACGTTGATGATGCCGCCGCCCTTCTTGACCGAGGACACGATGCCCATGTAGCGGCCGCAGGGGCTGAGCTTGAACCTCTCCATGGTCCTGTGCTCCATCTGGTGGCCCTGGATCTGCGACGTCTTCTGGACGACGCCCGACGGCAGGTCCCAGTGGTGGAAGTAGCGCCTGCGGCCGGCGAAGAAGATGCGGTCGCCCTGGGGGTACAGGAACTCGGCGCGCTTGATGTTGACCTGCTTGACCTGGACCGACGTCAACTGCGGGTTGGGCGTCGGGTGCGCCTCGGGGGCGATGTGGTGCAGGTACATGACGGACGCGGGGCTCGACGACAGGAGGACGGGGTATTCGGGGTGGAAGGACAGGTGCATCACGGGGCCCTTGTGCTGGTCGGGGATCTCGCGCGTGCGCTGGATGTCGATGACCTCGGGCCGCAGGCGGCGCTTCTGCGCGGGGTCGCGGTGGCCGCTGAGCTTGTTGACGTCGCGGAGGAACTTCTCCAGGGGCTGCGCCTCGATGTCCGAGTCGCTGCCAGACGCGCTCGACGAGTCTGACGCGGCCGACGAGCGCCGGCGGCGCTTGGTGGGACGGTCCTCGGTGGTCCTGGCCCACTCGGGGAGCGGGTTCAGCCGCAGGTACTGCTGGCGAAGCCTCCTGCTGTACTCGGTGCCGCTGACCACGTCCTCGGCCTCTGATATCCTCAGCTTCCGTAGCCTCGACGCTCCGGCCAGGGAGATGCCCAATCGTTCGTCGTCGCTGTCCTCCCACGCAGCCTCGCCACCTCCCATCGTCTTGTCGCTCGTCTTTGTTGGCTTGGGAGCCTGTGCCGCTGCACCACCGCTGGTGCCTGTGTCGAACATGAAGAGGTCCGCATCCTCGATGTCCTCCAAGCCGCCCTCGTCATCATCCGCCCCTTGTTCGTCCCTGTCGCCGCCTTCTTTGCCGAGCAGTCCGTCCGACTTGAAGAGATTCTCCCTGAATCCGGCCTTGTTCCCCAGCACCAGGCGCTCCAGCTCCTCCTCGTCCGAGTCCTTGTCGAACATGGCCGCGGAGGAATTGTTGTTGTGCGTTAGCTCCTCCTCCGAGTCGAACTCCGAGAAGTCGCTGTCTGTGGGAGCATCATCAGACATGTTCTGGTCCCTCTGTGGCGGCATGGTGGGCGGAATGAATTTGTGGTACGTTGGCAATTGAGAAAGTGGTCCTGGGGGGGGAGAATTTTGGAGTTTTTTTTTCTGCTTCGTCTTTGCCGGGCTCAGCCTTGCAGCGGCGCCCCGCCAAAGTGGAACTGTCTGATTCAGCCAATGACAGTGACGCTTCTCCACGAGGCTGCAACCCTAACCCTGGAAGACGATGGAGTCGAGCCTTTCATCTATGCATTGGAACTTTATTAAATTATTTATTTTACCACAACCTGGCGGATCTTGTCCTGCAGGGCAGACAGCCGCGGACTCACCGACTCGGCGCACCGCAGCGACATGACGGCCCCCTGCTGCGCAACGTCCACCAGCCTCTCGACGCTGCCGCCCTGCGCCAGGCCCGACACCATGACGCCCAGGAACGTGTCGCCCACGCCGTTGACCGACACGACGTCCTCGACCCTCTCGGCGGGGGGGAAGAGGCGCATGTAGATGCCGCCGATGGTCGGGTGGTCCGTCGCCCGCGCCAGGATGAACTCCTGCGCCTCGGGCGCGAACAGCCGCGGGTCGTCGCGCCCCAGCATGGTGGCCAGGAGAACGCCCCGCGACCCGAGCTTGGTGATGATGGTGGGGATGTAGGGCAGCAGCTGGACCGTCTGCACGGGCACGCCCGCGTCGGTCAGCTCGCGCGACGTCAGGTAGACGAAGCGCTCGCGGGCGCCGCGCATGCCGAAGGCGTCGATGACGCCGAACCACTCCATCGTGTCCAGGTAGCCGTTCTCCTTGGCCGCCGAGTACATGGCCGCCAGCTCGTAGTTGTTGGGCGAGGCGAGGTCGACGCCCGCGCCGGGGAAGACGCCCAGGGCCCCGCTGGGCTGCCCGCGGCTGGGCGCGAACAGCCGCGCCGACTTCTCCACCGAGACGGGCTCGAAGGCGACCTTGCTGCCCTGGGCCTTGCCGGCCTGGATCCACGACCTGATGTCGGCCTCGCCCCAGTTCCCGTCCACGACCAGCCACTTGGGCTTGGTGGCCTGCAGCGTCGAAGTCCAGTAGTCTGGGAAGGAATTGCTCGAGAAGATGCCCATGTCGGCCATGGCCATGACCAGGTTCTTGTCGCTGTCGTTGACGGCGACGTACTGGGCTGTGCGGTTGGCGGGCTGGTATTCTGGGCCAAGCTGGCGGATGTATGTGGTATCGAGTCCCTCGGATTCGAGGGACGACAGGACTGTAGATCCGGCCCTAGGGTCTGTCAGAGAGGCCTGCGGGTATATCATGGTTGGGGGTTTGATATTGTCCATGTCACTTACACGTCGTCTCCGACCAAGCTGCACAGCCTGACGCGCGCATGGCCGCTGGCGCGGTGGGCAGCCAGGGCGACATTGTGGCCGACGCCTCCGATGGATTGGGCGATGGTGGCAGGGTTGGAGGTATGGGCTTGGGGTGATGTATCACCCTTTTTGGAGCCAGCGTAGTCACAGCTCAGGTCAATTGCTACAGATCCAGCGACCAGCACATCAGTGCGCGAGTCAGCGGCGGGAGCTTCAGGTACGGGCGGCGGGGTTCTGGGCGAAACGCTATACGAATTTCTATCTAAAACATTAGAGCTACGTCTACTACCAGACCGACCACAGGTCTCTCTACTTACAGGCTCTTGGCCGGCTGCTGCGAGGCGGAGGACAGCAGGTTCGACAGCTCCTTGGCCACGTTGGCCCCCCTGACGAGGTTGGCCGTGACCAGAGCCTTGTTGGCGACGTAGGCCCGGTCGCCCGTTAGCTCCTTCACCCTCCCGAGAACATATGGCGTGTTCTTGCTGCCAGTGAAGCCATTCTCATCTGCGTCGCGCACCGCCTGCTCGATGGCTGCCTGGATATCAGCTAGGGGAAGGGCGAACTCCTCGGGGATGGGATTAGCAAAGAGCATTCCGGACTCGATGTTGAGCTTCTCCTGGGCCAGGATGATGGCGGCGGCCTCCTTCTCGGTCTGGACGACGCTGGGGCTCTTGCATCCGCTGCCCCTCGTCCAGAATGCCGGGAAGTCGATGTTGCCGGTGCGTCCATCGGCAAAGGTCGACACCAGGCAGCCCTGGGTCTCGAGGAACTCGAGTGTCCTGGGAATGTCGAGGAAGCCCTTGCACCCGGCGCTCACCACAGCCACTCTCGTGCGGCCGAGCTCGGTGAGATCAGCAGAGATGTCCATCGAGTTTTCTCCGCCGCGGTGGACGCCGCCCAGGCCGCCCGTGGCGAAGACGCGGATGCCGGCTAGACGGGCGAGCAGCATGGTGCCAGCGATGGTGGTGCCACCGTGGATCTTGTTTCCAGCCAGGCCCTGCTACGCAGTCAGCCACTGAATCCCCCTCCTGCCAGCACAACCTCCCCCGGGCCAACGTGAGCTTACCATGCCAACGAGGTAGGAGATGTCCCTCCTCGAGACCTTGACCGCGGACTGGCTCTCAATCATGCGGACAATCTCGCTGGGGGACACGCCGACGGTGGGGACGCCGTCGACAATGGCGATGATGGCGGGGATGGCGCCATGGCTGCGGATGAGGTCCTCGTGCTCACGCGCGAGGTCATTGCCCATGGCGCCGTGGGTGTAGATGGTGGACTCGAGGGCGACGACGGGCTTGTCGGTGGCGATGGCATCGGCGATCTCGTCCGACACCTTGAGCAGGTCGCGCAGGCCCGAGGGGACGGCCGAGGGCGCCGAGTAGCTCAGGCACCGCCTGCTGATCGGGGTCTGAAGCTGGGCGCGGCCGTGGAGGCGGCATAGGCCCTGTCTGGGCCGCCCCAATGCCTGCCTCCTTAGGGGGGCGAGGAGTCGCGGGCAGCTCATTGCGGAGGGATGTATTCAGGGTCGGATGGAGCAGAAGGGGGCGGCGGCTTGTGAGGGGGGG